>JAMJFZ010001676.1:0-42885 GCA_026225945.1 Cricetomys ansorgei
TCTCTGGGAGTTCAAGGGCAGTCAAATCTACATAGTGAGTTCCAGGACAGCCAGGGCTACATAGTGAAACCCTATGTCAAAGATACACACAGACAGACAGACACACACAACACACACACACACACACGGCTGGAGAAATGGTTCAGCAGTTAAGAGCAATGACCGCTCTTCCAGCTAACCAGGGTTCAAATCCTAACACCCACATGGCAGCTCTATAATTTCAGTTCCAGAGGATCTGAAGTCCACTTCTGGCCTCCTCGGGTTTCAGGCGTGCTCATTGTACAGACTTTCATACAGATAAAATGTCTATCCACATAAAAAAGTAATAAAATAATAAAAGTAATAAAATACATACAAAAATAAACCACATAAGATTAACTGATATAAAAATGCACTTTAGCGAATCTGTGGTGGCACAAGCCTTTAATCCCACCATTCAGAAGGCAGAGGCAGGAGGATCTCTTGAGTTTCAGGCCAGCCTGGTCTACAGAGTGAGTTTCAGGATAGTCAGGGCTACACACATGGAAACCCTGTCTCAAAAAACAAAACAACAAAATTGCACCTTTAAAATATACTAGGAGGGGGTGGCTGGAGACATGCCTCAGAGGTTAAGAGCACACTGACTGTTCTTCCCTCCTGAGTTCAATTCCCAGCCCTCACAAGGTGGTTTACTTTTTTGTGACAGAGGGAGGTTCGAGACAGGGTTTCTCTGTTGTAACTCTGGTTGTCCTAGAATCCCTCTGCAGACCAGGCTGGCCTTGAACTCAGAGATCCACTTGCTTCTGGAGTGCAGGGATTAAAGGGGTGCACTGCCAACCGCTGCTGCCCCCACCACACAGGATCTAATTAATCATCAAATATGAAATTTATAGCAGATTTCAATACCCCTTTGTTGCAGGTAATCTAGACTAAGATTCCAGCAGCTGCAGTTCTAAGTGGGCATAGACCTCTTTTCTCAACCAACCTAGTTACTGCTCTCCTGATTTCCTTGATCATTTTTCCCTTCTAAGAAATTTTGCTTGTGCCTTCCCAAATGACCCAATTCACACCTTCACGGGATAATCTCTCAGAACCAGTTTGGTATGTAAATGCGTGTTAATCCCCACACAGATGGACTTTGGGTGTAGCAGTCCATATATATATATATATATATATATATATATAGATATATATATATGCTGCAGTTTCATGCCCCTCTTAGCCAGGTCTGCTGCTTTCTTAGCCTGGCTGGGAAGCTGGAGCGATGGCTTTCTCCACATCTGGCTTGAAAGAGCTGACTAGAAGGAGGCACTACCCAGGGCCCCCTATGCCACCAGACATGAACCGAGAGCAGGCTTGGGCCTGGGCAATGGATAATTTTGAGGGGCTGAGCCGCTACTCCTGCAGCACCCCCAGTGCTGTGGGAATGAGAACCCCAACGCAGTCACGCTGTTGGATGGAGCTGTGTTAGAGCTGAGAGGAGACAGAAATGCCACAGAGAGACACAAATTGAGGAGGCTGAAACTGGAGAGAGGCTCTTGGTTCTAGGAGAGGGGACCAACTAATGGGCTCTGAACCAGCCAGAAGATTACCACGCCCACCGTGATGGAGAGGTGCATGCCCGGAGAATCCTGGAGCCCGCGTCGCTTCCAGAAACTGCTAAAAGACAAAGACTTACATGAGAGAGGAACCCGGAAAGAAAAGAAACTCTAGTTGTGGACAGCATATACCATGGCATCCTTCAGTCTGCTCCCTGGAAGGAGCCGGAGAAACTCCAGTGAGGGCCTGTGCTGTCTCTGTGGACTTCATGGGACTGGGCCCCGATGACTGATGCCTTACACCTCTTTATTTTGTCCTCCTGACCCTTCAAAGGTTTTCAATCAAAAAATAATCTGTTTTAATTACTATGCTAAGGAATTTTTCTTAAATTATGTCGAATCATTACATTCTGTTGGGAGTATACACAATTAAAAGTCTTCCTCTCCACAACCCGTGTAATTATTTTCAGGTGTAAAGTCGGGATTGAAATCTGGGGTAGGATGCTGACAATGAACTCAGAGCTGACTGACCTGGTGGGGTGGGTGTGCTGGAGGTGTTGGGAAGGTTCGGTAGGGACAGACAGATGGGTGTCTCACTTACTAGGACTTCTTAGAGAACAGAGTGAAAACATCCACGCAGTCTGATACGTTTCCAGACAGGATTCCTCTGTTGTAACACTGGCTGTTCTGGAATTCACTCTATAGACCAGGCTGGCCTTGAACTCACAGAGATCTGCCTGCCTCTGCCTCCCAAGTGCTGGGATTAAAGGCGTGTGTCACCTGGATGCAATCTGGATACAACCTTTCAAGTGGGGACTTTTGATCTGCAGTTTACAATGACAAGGAAAGAGCAATATGAGTTTGGATCTTCTGAATTGACAACCAATAAACTACAGGACATCAGACCCAGGGAGGTACAGAATACTTCCCTGTAAGTCCTGCCCACTTCAAATATTATCTGAGTAAATTTGACTACTAGATGCAACACATGGGAGTTTCATGTATGGGTTCCAAAGAATAGCAAAAAGGCTCTATGATTTTATTTTATTTTACTTTACTTTATTTTGGTTTTCTTTGAGAAACAATTTGTTTTTGCAGCCCAGGCTATCCTAGAACTTATTCTGTAAACCAGGCTGGCCTTGAACTCAGAGATCCACCTGCCTCTGCCTCTCTGATGCTGGGATTAAAGGTGTTCATCAACACTACCCAGCTATATTTTAAATAATAAACATTTGACTACTAAATACAACACATGGGAGTTTCATATATGGGTACCAACGAATAGCAAAAAGCCTCTATAATTTTATTTTATGCCAGTTACTTGCAAGGACAGGGCAGTCTCTGTGTGCAGGGGTACGGTAACGATGAGTCGCAACCCTCAGAACAAATGAAATTCCTTATGATAACAGCCTTTAGAGGGTAAGGTGTCAGAGCTTGGCAGATCAGCGAAGGTAACGGACAGGATATAAAGCAGCAACTTAGAAAACTAACCGTATTGCTCCTCTCCAGGACATGCTGGGAGAGGACAGTTTAGAGTCCTGAGACAGGATATAAGGCATGGCTAGTCCTCTCTACAGAAGCAGCCTCTGGGGTCTAACAGTTCAGAGATCCCAATGTTTAAGGGGAGTGGAATCCAGGGATGGTGGTGGCCAGATGAGACCCAGATACCAGGACTCTATAGATTTGGGGTTTTTTAAATTTTATTTTAATGATTTATTTGTTTTTACTTATGTCTGTATGAAAGTGTCAGATGCCCCTGGAGTAACAGTTGTGCGCTGCCATGTGGGTGCTGGGAAATAAACCCAGGTCCTTTGGAAGAGCAGCCAGTGCTCTTAACCACTGAGCCATCTTTCCAGTCCCCTAGATTGATGATTGATGTATTAGAATTCTAGCACAATTCATGGCATCCCTGGATTTCATGTTAGTTTAACACTCATGCTTAATTTTCCTGTTGGTAAAACAATAACACTATGGTAGCCACTATGTGGATGTTTAGTGGACTCACGGCATCCCAGCCCCAGGAGCACCTCAACCCCTTCCAGTTCGCTCTCCGCTCAACCCAAAAGCAATTCCGTCAGTAAAGATTCAGGGAAATGCTTTCCTCGTGTATATAAAGGACCATGATCTGACTCCATGTTTAAAAAGAAAAAATAGTTTCTGAGTGTTTTTTTTTTTTTTCTTCCTGAAGAGAATTTTTGTTGAAAAGCTTTTCCTGGCTCTCCTCCTATCTGGATGGTTCCAAATAAGTCTATAAGGACATCAGGAGGGCATCACGGTCTGTATTTGTCTATTTTCTGCCATTATAGCAAAACAACCATGATTCAGTCATTTAGGGTTTGTTGCTGTTGTTTGTTTTTTGAGACAGGGCCTCTGTGCCTAGGCTATCCTCAAACTCCCTAGTCCAGGCTGGTCTTGCACCCACAGAGATCTGACTGGTTCTGCCTTGAAGTGCTGGAATGAAAGACATGCGCCACCGAGCAGGGCTAGGTTTGGTAGTTTATAAAGAAAATGGATTTACAAAAGTCCCGGTTTTGGAATTTTGAAGATGTGGTGCTGACAGACAGCCTCACTGATACTTCAGTTGTTTCAGAGTCAACTCTGATTTCTTCAGCAAGGTTTACTGTGAAAACACATCATGCCTTTCTATAGATACCTTAGTTTTTATTTTTTATTGCGTTGTTTTCTAGAGGGGTGGGGGTCTCTTGTAACCTAGGCCAGCAAGGAGCTATAGCCAAATGCAAACTTGAATGTTGTTTTTGTTTTCAGCAGTAGAGCAATTACCAATTACCCTAACCCTGATCCGAAGTCTTTGTTTTTTACTCACAAATTTGTTTGTTTTTACAATAACCAGGCCTGCAGTACGCTTATTTGGTATTTCCACTGTCAAAAAGGATAGCCTTTAGGGCAGACTCCACTCCAGCTGTAGATGGCAAACAAAAACAAACCTAACTGTATTTCTGAAGACTTTTTGTCTCATAAAATGCTTTGTTTGGGCATTTTTTCGTTTTACCTTACTGGTCTTTTGCTCATATATTACTGTTAGGGCAGGCCGGGGGCCGGCGGGTTTCTAAGGAACCACGAGACACGAACCGCTGCAACACGCATGAGGCATTTATTAATAACCGGCGCGCCCCAGGTCCCGCCTATCCCATGCAGGAGATGAGCATGGCGGGCCCCGATCCCTCCCTCCCCCCCAGCCCTTTTATGGGGTTCAGGGGAAAGGGGTCTGGGGATGGGGGCTCGTGCAGCTTTGATTAGCTCAGAGCTCTCTGTTAAACTCATTGGTTGGGAGTTTCATGCACGCTCGGGGGGCGTGGTCAACCTGTGCCCTTGGACTAGCCATCCTTGAGACAGGGTGGCTTCTGGTATGCTGGGGAAGGACGAATCCTGCTGATAAGCTTAATGGTCATTTCCCTGTGGTGGGGAGGAGACTGAAGAGTACTGTTAATGGCTGTACTTGGGAAGGCATTTCTCAATAGGAGGCATTTCCCCCTATATGTGACTGCATTCCTAGCTTCATATTTCTTAAATCCTTTCATTACGGTTTGTGATTTTGTGATTTTGTGAGGTGTGTGTGTGTTGCTTTTTCTTTGTTCTTATTTTGCATTTTTTTTGTTTTATTCTGTGTTTGTTTGTTTGCTTGCCTGTTTGTTCTCCAAGGAGAAAAAGAGAGTCTGGAGTTGGATGGGCGAGGGGCATCTGGGAGGAGATGAGAGAGAGGAAACCGTGATCAGAATATATTGTTTTAAAAAAATATTTTCAATTAAAACAAAAAAGAGAGACAGACTTTCCAGAGCAGTCACGGCTGGCCCGCTGTGGGTTTCCCCGCCCTCCCTTCTTTGACCTCTCGTTCAAGAACTCAGAAATGTTGGCGCCTGGGGTTTGTAGTGCTAGCAATTTCTCCTCCCGAGTTATTTGTTTGCTTGTTTTGAGAGAGTTTCTCTATGTCATGCTGGCTGTTCTGGAAACTCCTATGTAGGACAGGCTGGTCTCGAACTCAGACACCTACCAGCCCTCCTGAGTGCTGGGATTAAAAGCATGCACCACCACTCTCAGTTATATTTTTTCAAGAAAAATTATTTGGATATATTTGCTCAGGGGTGAGGGAATTGTTTTCCGATTCCATTGGCTTTCAAAATTCTTATCACTCACTTTTATTTATTTATTTACTTACTTATTTTAAAAATATTTTTATTTATTTTTATTTCATGTACATTGGTGTTTTGCCTGCATGAGTGTTTGTGTGAAGGTGTCCAATCCCACAGAAGTTACAGACAGTTGTGAGCTGCCATTCGGGTGCTGGGTATTGAACCCAGGTCCTTTGGAAGAGCAGGTAATGCTCTTAAACTGCTGAGGCATCTCTCCAGTCCCCACTCACTTTTATTTAATTGTTATGGATTTTTTCTCTATGTCTTATTTGTGTACGCACACATGATGTGTGTTTTCAAGTTCAGGCATGCTAGAGTCACAGGTTGTGGAGGGTGGGGACACGGAGAGTCTGTTATCTCTCCACCTTGGGGTTGCAAAATCAAACTCAGGTCTGAAGGCAGGCGGGAAGCATTTTCATTTGCTGAGTCTTTTCAACCTCCCTGGGCTTTATTTACCCATTTGTTGATTTTCTTGAGAATTTTCACTGAGCTCCTTACTCCTAAGGGTTCCTGGTGCTGGAATCTCAAAGAAGTAGGCTCTTAGTGGACTTGCTAACTAGGCAGTGCAAGCAGGGAGAGAGCAGAAGCTTCCTTCTTTCCTGTCTTTCTATATGCTTCCAACAGAAGGTGTGTCTTCTGGCCTCAAGGTCTGGATTAAAGGTGTATCTTTTCTCAGATTAAATGATCTGCACTAAAGGCTTGTTTTCCTACCTCAAAGATCTGGATTAGAAGTGGATCTTCTTACTCCAAATTAAGCAAAAAAATCCATCACAGGTGTGTCCTCTATTTTTCTATTTTAATCAATTCCAGAGATAATCAAGTTGACCAACAAGAAGTGCCATCATAGACAACATTTCCCTGTGTAGCCCTGGCTATTCTGGTGTCTTGTGTTAGGAGAAGAATGTTGTTCTTCTGTTAGTGAGTCAAATGTGGTAGAATCCCATGTTAAACATTTGAAGGCCCTTCTCAAAAACTTGCTTGACCGCTATTCCCAACCACAGTAGAGCTCCTGGTCGACTGGCCACTGATTACCTGGCTGTTGCCCATCTTAACCCCCTGCTTGCTCTGTGCCTAATTATGATTTTGCCCCCTGCCTTACCCAGCTCATTCACAGGCAGGTCTCCACCATTGTTGATGTGACCACTGGGAAGGTCATGGCCCAATATGTGGCCCTACAGTCTACTACTTCAGACACCGATGTAGACACTAGTCTTTTTTAAGAAAAAAGGAGATGTTGGTGTTGAAGGGATCCCAGTGACAGGATACAGAGGCAAACACTGGCACTAGTGCAGAGGTGTGTACCCTGGCCTTTGGAAAGTCACATGGTCTTTTAAAATGGCTGTAGCTGGCACACCAGATGAGCCTCAAACTCTGGAAAACCCCTTCCAAGGCCATGCTTCAACAGCGGCAATATGGATAGGCTAGGAGCCTTGACATACAAGCTGTTAGAGGATTGGGTCTTCACTGACCTTCCCCCTCCCTCTCTGATTAGCAAGCTTTAGGCAGGCTGGTCTAGCAAGCACAGACCAATGCTATTGGATTGATCTCTTGTGCACCACCCTACTTTCTCCATAAAAAACCAATTTCCCTCCACAATAAATCGAATTTGCACCATGAGGCATTAATCTCCAGAGTCTGTTTCTGGGGGTAGTGACTGTGCACCACTCATCTCCTCGGGAACTCTGCACCCACGAAAAACCCACATTCTGGAACTCTCTTTGTAGCCCAGGCTGTCCTCAAACTCAAAGATCCACCTGCCTCTGCCTCCCTGTTGCTAAGATTAAAGGCATACACCACCATGACCTGCTTGGAAATCATGTTAATGGTCCTTTGGTCAGCTGGAGTCCTGCTCTCTCAGAAGGAAAATGGTTAGGAGGCAAAGGACTAAGTGAAGAGATTATCTTGAGGAGAAGTCATCCTCTTTCCACGTTCCCCTCCCCAACCCCCTTATTTCTGTCTCATTTCACTTTTTATTCCCTATGTTTGTGATGAATACACATAACATTTCCATCTTATCTATTTTTGCATGTGTAAAAATGTGTTGCTATAACCCATCTCCACGGCTCTTTCCATTCTCTAATGCTGAACCTCTTCACCTTCAAGCCCAGAATTCCACCTTCTTTCCTTTCACCCATCTGGGTGGCATCGCCATCTACGCTGTGTCTGTGAGATGTCAACACACACTATGCAGGAAAACCACTCAGGCAATAATATGAAAATTAATGAACCTCTTTAAAGGGAAGGACATTCCTGAATTTAAGAAAACCACAGGGCTGTTTTTCTAATAAAATAACTTTGCATACTCCAGAAATGTTCGGGAAAGATGAATTTTCCTGTCCTCTCCACTTTATTTTAACCACAGAAACTTAAAGAAGGAAATGACATTTAAAATATCATTTCTACAGTCTGTTTTGGGAGAAAAGTGTTTACAAACAAATGGTACTTTCTGTAAAGTATCCTAAATCCCTCCCGTCCTGATGTTTTACTTATCCTCAGAGACTGTACATCACTTAATGTTGTGTTTAAAGCAGCGTGTTTCATGGGTTCCAAAATACGGGTTCATAAGTTTTCACAGTCAAAGGATGCCTAGGGTCTTTATTATTATCTGACTGAATTCATTATTTTTAACTGTTTTTCAGAGACATGGTTTCTCCACTTATCCCTGGATGCCCTGGAATTAGTCTGTATCCAGGCTGGCCTCAAATTCAGAGATCCACCTGCTTCTGCCTCCCGAGTTCTGGGACTAAAGGCAGGTGCCACCACCTCCTGACATACTTTTATTTTCTTACTTGTTGGTTTATTCATGGGTAGTTCCTAAGTCTCCTGCCTCCCACACGAGCTGTGCAGCAGAAGATATGTCTTATAGCGAATCAACATTGGATAGTTTCGCACGGCACTGGGATGTCCCAAGATCTATAGTGTTCCTGAGTGTCAGCAAGTAAGAGTGTAGATCACCTGTCCGATACCAGATCCTAAAGGATCTACTTTACATTCTCTACTTCTCAACTGGACACACAATCATGCAATGTGAACAAGTAGCCTCTTCTTCCTGCTGCTGTGCCTCCCCTGCTGTGAGGGACTGTACCCCACTGTAGCTCTCACCCAAAGTAACCCTTCACATCCTTTAGGGAGAAACAGGGGCAAAGAATCATCACTTTTGCTCAAAACCAGCTATTCCACTCCTGGGAGTATACCAGAAATTCGGCTCCGGGGCGCGAACAGCCTTCAAAAAGGAGGATATATAGCTACCGAGTTTTATCTGGACGTCTTACGCAACTTCTGTATTTCAGTTTCTTCATCTTACAAAGTTTAGGTCAGCAGCTCATGCATAGAAGACCCAGTATGATGGATGGATGAGGCAGAGCGCCAGCCGGCTCTGCCTTTTTATAGCCCACCCAGCGGTGGGCAGGGAGAATCCTTCTGGGTATTGACGAATTCTTGTAGGACAAGCCCACACAAAATTTATACAAAAAAAAAAAGAAAATTCCAAGAAAGCGCAGAGAGAACGATACAATTTAAACCCTTACTAAAAAACGCAAAAGCAAAAACTCGAAAAAGAGCAGAGAAAACAATTTAATTCAAACCATTGCTAAAAACCAAAAGCCAAAAACTCAAGGAAAGCTCAGAGAAAATGGTTTCTTTAAACCATTGCTAAAAAATCGAAAAAAGCAAAAACTGAAAGAAAGTGAAAAGAAAACGGTTTGTTTAAACTGTTGTTAAAAATCCAATAAGCAAAAAATTGAAGAAAGCCGAGAAAAAACGGTTTGTTTAAATCGACGTCAAAAAACGAAAAAGCAAAAACTCGACAAAAGGGAAAAGATAACGGTTTATTTAAATCGATGTTAGAAAAAGATAAAGCAAAATCTCGAAGAAAGCGCAGAGAAAACGATTTATTTAAACGGACGTCAAAAAGCAAAAAAGAAAAACTCGAAGAAAATGCAGAGAAAACGTTTATTTAAACCTTTGTTAAAAATCGAAAAAAGCAAAAACTCTAGGAATGTGCAGAGAAAACGGTTTATTTAAACCGATCTCAAAAAACGAAAAAGCAGAAATTCGAAGAAAGTGCAACCGTTTTTCAAAATCGAAAAAGCAAAAACTCGGAGAAAGCCCAGAGAAAACGGTTTATTTAAACCAACTTCAAAAAAGGAAAAACCAAAAACTCGAAGTGCAGAGAAAAGTTTATTTAAACTGACGTCAAAAAACAAAAAAAAAAAAAAAAAAAGAAATTAAATTCGAAGAAAGCCCAGAGAAAACGAATTATTTAAACCGATGTCAAAAAACGAAAAAGCAAAAACTCGAAGAAAGTCCAGAGAAAACCTTTATTTAAACCGACGTCTAAAAACGAAAAAGCAAAAATTCGAGCAAAGTGCAGAGAAAACAGTTTATTTAAACCGTTTTTAACAATCGAAAAAGCAAAAATTCGAAGAAAGTACAGAGAAACCGGTTCATTTAAACCGTTGTTAAAAATCGAAAAAAAAAACGAACACACCGAAGAAAGCTCTGGGAAAATTGTATATTTAAACCGTTCCTCAATCGAAAAACAAAAACTCGAAGTTCAGAGAAAACGGTTTATTTAAATCGTCTTTAAAAATCGGAAAGCAAAACCTCGCAGAAAGCCCAGAGAAAACGGTTTAAAGCGACGACAAAAAAACGAAAAACTCGAAGTGCCGAGAAAACGGTTTATTTAAACAGCTGTTAAATATCGAAAAAAAAAAAAGAAAGAAAGAAAGAAAGAAAGAAACGAACAGTAAGGAAAACCCAGGGAAAGCGGTTTATTTAAACCGTTCCTAAAAATGGAAAAAAACCGGAAAGTCGTGATTTTGTCGTCCAGCGCTCGGGTCTGCAGGGAAATCGGGCTTCCTCGTTCTCGCCCGGTTCCCGCATATCTCTCAGACACCCGGGACCCCGAGCCTGCAGCGGCTCCGCCTCGGGCACGGCGCGCGCCGCGTCCTCCCGGTGCGTCTGGCTGGGCCACGGAGCCGACGGTCCGGTCCGCGCCGGTGAAGCAGGCCTGGGATTCCGCCCCGGCCTCCCCTGGCGCCCACCTCCTCAGAAGAGCGCGGCCCGCGGCCTCTCCCGCTCCACCCGGTCTTCGGGGTGCCCTCCTCCGGCAGAGGGGAAGCGCTCGGCTCCGGGGACGTCGCCGGGTCCCACCGCGGCACCGACTCGTCCGGGATCCCGAGCACCGTGGAGCCCGGCGGACCCGATTTCCCGCCCGCTTTACGGAAGGGACCGGAGAACCGCGCGCCCCCGGGGACCCGGAGGACCCCGCAGCAGGACCGCCAGGCGAGAGGCCAGACGATGCTCACCGGCCGGGTCCGGATTTTAGGAGAGCCTGGGGGTCCTGGGAGAGTCCGTGGTTGGGAAAGACCTCGACCATGCCGCCTTACAACCGCTGCCTACTGGGCTACGTACGCGGAGCCTGACGGGACGGGAGAAGCTGCACAGAAACTTGGCCCGGAAATCCAGATTCCACCCCATCCAACCTGCGCTATACCAGTCTCCCGGTGCTTTGCAGCCCTCTCAGTCCCTTTTATAGTAACCTGGTGCTGGGACTTTTAGGAGCTTCTATTTTACATCTGCCCAACACTGGTCTGTCTTGGCTGCAGATGGATTTACATCATCAGCGGGGTGGAGGGGAGGTAGGGAAGAATATAACTCCCCCCCAAGCAACATTTGCTTTTTATTTTTAGCAAGGATACAACTTAAGCCTTTTCCCCTGAGTTTTCCAAGGGGGGTTTTTAGCGGGGAGGGGTGACGCATAGCAAACAGGGATTTGGAAAGGATTTGCAGGCTGGCTGCAGCGGGCTGTGTGTGCCTCCTGAGACCCGACTGCTCAGCAAGCTCAACTTTCCTAAACTCTGTAACACGGAAGGACTGAAACGGAGAAACAGTGGAAGATGGCGATGTACAAAGCTGTGGCTGTTAACTCCTCCTGCTGTGAGCTGCGTTTGGGCCATGGATTCGAATTTCTGGTCCATGTGGTTGATGGAGGAGGAACAGCGGCAGAGCCCAGCCTGTTGGTGTCCTGACCTGGGAAAACCTTCAGCTATTGCCTCTGCCTTGCTACCGGGTGTTAGGAGAATTATCATTGGGTGGCAGCTGCTCCTTGGACAACTGAATTTTGCAGAATGCAGAGCTGTCTGGCATCTTGACACCTATCTTCTGTCCTAGAAGCAAGAAACCAGGGGCTCAGTTAGAGATGATGACCCCACAGAAGCTCCACAGAAGCTCCTGTAACAGGGGTAAGGTAGGGGGAGCAGGGAGGGGACCTGGCACCCCACATCAGTATGCCCAGACCTCTGACTAGGGACACCTTTCTAGTCTGGTATGTCTGCTGCCTGCAGGTGGAAAGAAGATGCCCATCTCTGTGTGTCTTCTGCAGCAGGTCCACAGCCCAGTGCTCTCCTGTCTCCTGGTTGCTGCCCCCCCCAGCTGTTGGCCCAGGGAGCCTCAGAGAACAGCAGGTGCCTTTGGGTCAGTGCTTCCCACAAGCATGCTCCCTCACCGAATGCCTGTTTTCAAAATAAAAACGCATCCAGCTGCCTCTGGTGTGCTTGCTCACTGCTTAGTCGGTTTTTTAGTTAAAAACGTTATTTCCAGAGCAGAACCCTGTGTGATGGTGTGGGCTTGTAATCCTCTACCTGCAGAGGGAGTGGGTGTGTGGCTGCCAATCCAGGTCAGGCCCTGCAGGACAGCAAGTGCCAGGCTGGCCACAGCCCCCCAGCCAGACTTTGGGGACATTTTTGTCTCACAGGGCCACAGCGGTAGAAACAGCATGCAGTTTGCTGACAGCTGACACTTGGTAAATGGATCAGACCTGAGTTTCCATAAATGAACCCATCCCTAAATTAAACACCTGATCCTTCACTGAGGTGCCAGAAATACACTTCTGAGAAATAACAGTACCTCCAACAGACAATTCTTGGAATACTGAATGGCCACAAGTACAATGCAACAAGATTCTCTTTCAGGTCACCTTTCAGGGACATCCCTTCACAGGAATCCAGCCTTATAGGAGCAGAAGCTCTCAAGCTGGTAAAGGAAAATGTAGAAAAACCACTTCAGGATACCTTCATGGGCAAGCACTTGCTGAATAGGACTCCAGTCACTAAGGAAATAGTGACGCCAGCTGGCAGGTGGGATGCATGAAACTGAAAATCTTAGGGCCAGTCAAGGGAATGGTCAAATGCACATAGAACAGGAGAGAATGTCTGATAGCTTTTCATCTGGCAGAGGATTAGTATCTAGAATACACAAAGAACTCAGATGCTTTTAAAAAGTCTCAATAAAGAAAGCTTTTCTCTTCATTATTTCTGACTGATGTGGATTGGTTCTTTGCCTGTATGTATGTATGCAGTGTCAGATCCCTGGAACTGGAGCTATAGACAGTTGTGAGCTTCCCAGGTGGTGCTAGGGATTGAACCTGGGTCCTCTGGAAGAGCAACTACTGCTCCTAACCCCGAGCCACCTCTCCAGGCCCCAGAACTCAGAGTATTAACATCAAATCTCCCAAACAACCAAAGGCCTGACCAAGTGATCAGCCAAGCCAGAGGCAGAAGTAAAATGCCAACCCACACGGGAAAAGTGTTCATCTGTGCTCGCCATATGAGGGAGGCACTGAAGTTATCCTGAGATTCTATCTCCTCCCAGTCAGAATGGCAGTCGCCAGAGAGCAAAGGAGAACAAAGGCTCAGTGTGCATGTGAGATGGGGTGTGGACAGCAGGGATGCTGGGGACTGTTGGTGCGAATGTAAACTCTCAGGCCAGCGTGGAGGTTGGGATGGAGGATCCTCATTGAAACTACATGAGACCTTCCACGGGACCCAGCCTTACCATTTCTTGGTATTTACTTCAAAGACTGTGAGTCAACGTGTTCTGGGTGCTTGCACTTTTAGTGTATTTTACAGCTGTGTTCACAGCAGCAGTGAGGGGCCAAGCCAGACATCCCTCAACAGAGAGATGGGCAAAGAAGTGGTGTGTACATACGCATCGATTATTCCCATCCACATCTGCCCCTCTCTCTGAGTGAGGGGGAGCCAACTTACCCAAGGCTCCCTACTGGGGGGTCCCCAGCGCAGGAGAAGACACACATACCACCATCCTCCTGCTGCCCCACCAATAACCTGGGGCAGCATAAAAACTCTGGTAGACCAGGCAAAAAGATGTCCCCCGAGGGGTGCAAAACCAGCCCCTAAACCTTGTTCCTCCTTTTGTGCTCAATTCTCTCTGCCAATACTCCTGATACTCACCTTTGGAGATTCTGTTAGAGAGATCTACCTAGGCCATAACCAAGTTATAGGGACCAAAGAGCGCCCTCTGGCGGGCTGTCAGGAAACCACTGTCATTCCTGTTTATCCTAACCCTACCTCCAGTGTTCCCACCTCCTTTCTGTGCTTTCCTTTTGCAATAAGGATGCCTGTCTAACTGATATTGCTGCTAATGGAGGTGTAGGCACTGGAGTTGCCACATTTACGTTTATGATAAACGTAAATGGGGAGGCAACTCTGTCTGGGACAGTCAATATTCACACTTTGACTTCTTCATAGAGGACCCGTGGGAGAACCACTGGAGATTAGGAGTAAAAGGTAAAATTTACTCTCACGGAGCTACCAGGTACCCCTCAGCAGATACACATGTCTCCCATCAGCTGGTCCCTGCCTCTGATATCATTCTAACTAATATAGCTATTCTAAAGGAAGAACAAGTTACCCCATCAAAAATTAAGGGCCGCCCTTCTCTGGCAACGGTATCTCTAGTTTGTAGTTGACTTGCTCTCATCCCATTGTTTTCCCTGTCGCCCTTTACTAGCTGCAGCTCCCACTAACACATCCCTCCTATATCCTGCTAGCATCCATGACTCCTGTGCTAATTTCCTAATTTCCTGTGCTGTAGGGCTCTGGGCTAAAGAGTGAAGTTGAAGCGGTGGGTGGTCCTCGCCCCCTTGGGCTTGCAGGATACTCTGCAGACTCCTTCTCTTGAAGCCCTGGAAGCTGCTACTACTCATAGTAAACAGAATGGCAAATTTCTGCCTGCCCTGTGGTGAATTATACACCTTTGTCTCTGCAAAGGCCATGAATATTGTGGAGGTTGGCCAGGTATGCCCCTCCCCTGCCATGCTAATTAAGGCTTCCCCGATGGAGGGAGAAGCCACGCCTTATGGGGAAAGAGGTTATTTATTGGAGATGGTCCCTTGCATAAACGAGTTTGGAGTTTCATGTCCATGATTCCGGACTCCCGGGCCTTCTTCGTGGCTCGTCACACATTTCTTAGGCCCGCGGGTGGACAGCTCCACGAAAGGTCACCGAACCACAGATCCCCCCCACCCTCTGCCCGCTGCTTAGGTCTGGGTCCCCTCCCTGCCAGCGGGACGGATCCCAGACCGCCGTGGGCGCAACATCAGCCGCCGGGCGGGACCCCGGGAACAAATACACAGTGCGCCCGGAAAAACGACAATTCCCCTCTATGACACCCTTACTAGTCCCCCACCCAATGTGTCTTCAAGCTACTGCAGCCATAGAAAGACCATGCCTTTCTGACAGTACTATAACCACCCTTAGCTGTGTCAAACCACCGCTCTGTCTGGTGCAAGGGCACTGTAAGCACCTGCATCAACATCTCCACACCCTCCCCTTTCCTCCCAGAAATCAATGTTCCGCAGGTCTATCTTTATGAGCCAGAAGAGGTCACACTCCTTCTCCAAGACCGATATCAGCAAGAGGTCTTCATCCCTGCTTGTCAGCCTGGGCCTAGCCTTCTCAGCTGGTGCAGCCGGTGTCTCCATGGCTGCTCTTGTCCAGATCAACCACCTTGCTGCAGATTTTGGGGACCGAACTGCACCAGGCCATGGCCTCAACCACTGCAAGTCTTCCAGTTTCTTCAGAGACAAATGAACTCTCTAGGTGGCGTGGTTCTTCAGAACCACTGAGCCCTAGACCTAATGACTACTGAACAAGTAGGAACCTGTCTTGTGTTAGGAGAAGAATGTTGTTTTTACATTAATGAGTCAAATGTGGTAGAATCTAATGTTAAAGAGTTGAAGGCCCTTCGCAAAAAATTGTTTGACTGCTATTTCCAATCACAGTCAAGCTCCTGGCTGTTGCCCGTCTTAACCCCCTGCTTGCTCTGTGCCTTATTATGATTTTGCCCCTGCCTTCTCCAATTCATTCACAATCAGGTCTCCACCATTGATGAGACCGCTATGGCCTAATATGTGGCCCTACAGTCTACCACTTCAGACACCGATGTAGACACTAGTCTTTTTTAAGAGAAAAGGAGGAGATGTTGGTGTTGCAGGGAACCCAGTGACTGGAGAGGGAGGCAGACATCAGTACTCCTGCAGAGGCAAGTACCTTGAGCCAGAGGAAATCCATATGGCCCTTTAAAATGGTGGCTCTGGCACACCAATCAAGCTCCAACGGCAGGAAATCTTTGCCAAGCTCATGCTTCCACTTCCTCTGTCTGTGCGGAAAAACTTGATCAACAACATCGGCTATGTGGATAGGCTAGGAGCCTTGACATACAAGCTGCTAGACGATGGGGTCTTCACTGACCTTCCCCCTCCCTCTCTGATTAGCAAGCTTTAGGCAGGCTGGTCTAGCAAGCACAGACCAATGCTGTTGGATCGATCTCTTGTGCACCACCCTACTTTCTACATAAAACTCGTTTCCTTCCACAATAAATCGAATTTGCACCACGAGGCATGAATCTCCCGAGTCTGTTTCTGGGGGTAGTGACTGTGCGCCACTCATCTCCTCGGGAACTCTGCACCCACGAAAAACCCACACTGTTTGTGGAAAGATGTAACACATTTATTTCATGAAACCTTACTGTGCAGTAAGCACAACATTAAGATATACACAATCTCTGAAGACAAGTAAGGGGGGGTGGGGATATCATTTAATAAAAAGTTTATAAAATATCGGCTTATAAAAGGGAAGTATCTTTTATAAAAAAAACTCTTCTTTGAAAACAGAGTGTAAGATGATATTTTAAATGTTATTTCTTTTTTTAATTGTTTATTGTACAGCCATGGAGGGGACAGGAAAATTCCATGTCTTTACTGATTATTCCTAGAGTATCCTAAAAGTCATTTCATTAGAGCAATAGCTATAATATATATGATAATACATAAAATAGCTATAATGTATGAAATGTATTCAAAAGTGTTCTTTAAAAAAGATTCATTCATTTTTATTTTGTGAGTACTTTCCCGCATGTATGTCTGGGTGTCATGTGTGTGCCTGGTACCCCACTGAGGCCAGCAGAAGCCTTCAGATGTCTTGGAAGTGGACGGTTGTGAGCCACCATGTGGATTCTGGTAACTAAACCTGGCCCTTCTATCGCCCCTTCAGTGATATTTTTATATTTTATCTATTTAATTATCTATCTATTATCTATCTATCTATCTATCTATCTATCTATCTATCTATCTATCTATTATCTATCTATCTACCTATCTATCTATCTAATCTATCTATCTGGTTTTTGAGGCAGTTTCTCTATATGGAACAGCGTCAGAGCCCTACAACAATCACACTCCCGGCTGCAGGCAGACCGGCAGGCTGCTAGCCGGGGCTTTTCCTGTTCACTCAGACACGCTGCTCAACACTCAGCTAGGCAACCATCATCTTATTAGTACTCCTCTAACCCGGGTAGGAAGGCAGAGGCCATGGATGAAGCCTTTTCTAGGCCAGGACCCCAGGAGACTAGGGTTCTATTGCTGTTTGTCCTAAGGCATTCCAAGTGCCTGTCAACCGCAAAGGCCAGAAATTCGGTCCCTTGGTACACGCTGTACTGAACTCAGGAGCGTTGTACGTCTCCACCTTCTGTGTATCGCTGTTTCTCCCTCTCAGTTCTTCCGTGTTACGGCTTTTAGGACAGCTGAGCTTGCTTAGCAGCTCAGGCATCAGGAGGCACAGCCCGCTGCAGCCAGCCAGATCTGTCTTTTTATCCTCTACTCTGGGATAGGGTTGGGTGTTGGGGGGAGCCCTGTTGCTTATTTGCAATTCCTTGTTTGTCAACAAGTCTAAGCCCGGGGAGGGGGTAGCGGGAGGGACGGTACGGGGGGAGGGGCTACGGGGGGGGGGGAGACGCTCGATGAAAAGACGGCGAAAAGGGTTTAAGTTGTATCATTGCTAAAACCTGGAAGCAAAAGTTGCAGCGGAAGAGAAAACGTTGAACCCACCAGGCAAGGAGAGGAACCGGAGGCAGACTGGTGCTGAGCCAGAAGCACGCAGCCGGGCCTACACTGCGGGGTTCAGCTCCAGTGGACTGCTGCGGAAAGGACGGAGAGGAGCTACAGAGGAGCACCAGGAGGGTGGCCCCACGCAGCGGGCCTCCCTCGGCCCTGGTGGGACCTGGATTTCGGGGCCGAGTTCCTTAGCAGCCCTTCGGTCACCGGTAGGACTCCCGCTGAAAACACACAGTGAAATCCAGAAACAGCTGCTCCCTCCACCCTCCATACACCCCTGCCATTCTGGGGCCCGGATAGCCCCTGGCAACCTATGAAGGGCTTCTCCAGCCAAGGCGAACTACACCAGCTAGACTAAGAAAATTTCAAAAACTTGCAGGCACAGCCCAAGAGCCATGGCAGTGGCCGTCTGCAGAGAGAACCCCGCCCCACCCAGAAGTCGCCAGCCTGGCTCTGTGGCTGCAGACCATAAATGCTTCTCATTGGACTGAGTGGGAGTCGCAATTCTCCTGCTTCGCTGAACAGTGACTTTGAGCTTTCAGCCATCCATAGAGGGGAACAAGAAAAGGGAACAGGGGCAAGGACAGCATCTAGGCAGAAACTTGAATCAGGTCTTCCTGGGCTCAGGGCATAGATCACGGCATAGATCATCAGGGAGGTTTTCCCCAGCAGCTGTTGGGAGCAGAGGCAGAGGATCATGGCCAAACACTGGGCAGAGCGCAGTGAACTCCAAGAAGAAGAAGGGAGGAGGGATTGTGGAGAAGACCAGACGGGTAGAGGACAACAAGAGAACAGAGGCGCCCCCCTCCACAAAATCAACTGAACATGACTTTTAGGGTTCACAGAGACTGAAGCAGCAGTCACAGTGCCTGTATGGATCTGTAAAGTAGGTCCCCTACGTGTATCTTATGGTCATCTGGCTTGTATTTCTGTACAACTCCTAAAAGTTGGAGTGGGCAGATCTCTAACCCTTTTGCCTGCCCAGAGGACCCTTTTCCTCCTGCTGGGCTGCCTCATGCCTTGACGTAGGGGCTAGTTCCCTGCCTTATTCCATCCTGTTATACCCTGTTAGACTGGTAACCTTGGGAGGCCTGCTCATTTCTGAGGGAAATTGGGGGGAAGTCAGGGGGAGAGGAGAGATGAATGGAAGCTGGGAGGAGAAGAGGTAGAGAAGGCTGCGGTTGGAATGTGTTATAGAAGAGAAAAAATAAATTAAAATTAAAATATAATATTCTTGGAAGGGTTCCAGGGGATCAGAAGCCCACATCTGGCATTTTCAGGCACCAGGAACTCATGTAGTGTGGTGACACACATGCATGCAAACACTAGTACACTATACTGATAAATAAACGTTTTAAAAAATAATCTTGCAGAGTCTGGGGGGTGGCTTAGTGGTTAAGAACATAATTTGCCCTTGCAGAAGACCCAGGGTAAGTTCTCAGCACCCACATGGTAGCTCACTACCATTGAATTCTAGGGGATCTGAACCCCTTCTTCTGGAATTTGTGGAACAACAGGCACACACAATATGCACAGACATACATGCAGAAAAAACACTTGTTACATTTGAAATAAAGTTTAACGACTCTCTTTTAAAAGTAGAACATTCCTAGCTGGGCAGTGGTGGCGCACGCCTTTAATCCCAGCACTCAGGAGGCAGAGGCAGGTGGGTCTCTGTGAGTTCGAGGCCAGCCTGGTCTACAGCATGAGTTCCAGGACAGCCAGAGTTACAACAGAGAAACCCTGTCTTGAAAAACCAGGAAAAAAAAATTCAGAACACTCCTGAATTAAAAAACAACTGCTCAGCTCTTCCTCTACTGAAATGACATTTAATATACTCTGAATACATTCGGTATCCAGGATTTTTCTGTCCTCTCCACTTTTCTTTTATCATAGATAATTTAAAAAGGAAATCCCATTTAGAAAATCATTTCAGCCTGTGTTGAAAAAAGCATTGTGTGTTTTGTTTTGTTTCTTTTCCCCAACAGGGTTTCTCTGTGAAGCCCTGGCTCTACTGGAACGTGCTTTGTACAACATGCTAGACTTGATCTGAGAGGTTCATCTGCCTCAGCTTCCTGAATGCTGGGATTAAAGGCCTGAGCCACTGTGTCTGGCTAGACAAAGAGTTTGTATAAACAAATGGTACGTACCAAGAAGAATTCAAATGTTTCACATACTTCTGCTTTACTTCTCTTCAGACGCGGTATACATCTTAATGCTATTTAATAAGTTTTTATAAAGTCAAGAGTAACTAAGTTTTTTTTAATTTATCTAATTTATCGTCTTGAATTTTTATTTTCTTATTTGTTGACTTACTCAATAAATAGGAGTAGTTCATAAGTCTCCTGTCTCCCACATGGACTGTGCAGTAGAAGATGTTTCTTTAAAGCAAATCAATATTGGATAGTTTTCCTTGGCATTTAGATGTCTTGAGATCTACAGTGTTCCCGAGTGTGATAACTTAGGGAGAAATGTGATCTGAACTCACTTAGGAAGAGAGAGGTATGAGCCTCTACACATCACCTGCCCACTGTCAGATCCTAACAAATACTGGATGTCAGTGACCTTCAGTGGAGAACTTTGAAATCTCATGACTGTGTCCTCCATTCAAGCAGAGATCAAGGAAGCACAGGTGAAAGGGGGGCTGAGGGAACCCCTGGACTCTGGCTCTGGAGGAACTAAGGCGAGCTCAGTGGACAGTGAATGAGCTTGGTGTTGAATCCTTCACATAAACGTGTCTGGGCTGCACAAGCAATAATGTATTTCCTGTCATACATTACAAAAAAGCAGAGCCGTGTGACCAGAAGATTTCTGTCTCGTGCTGTCTTGTCTTCTGTCCATGGTGATAGAGCCTATCAGCCTGGGAATCTGGTTGCACTATCCTGGAAGGTTTTGGAAGGTTTAGAAAGTGGAGCATTGTTGGAGGAAGTGGAGGACTGGGGGTGGGGGCAGGCACGCCTTGAGCCACTTTGTACTGCTCATGCAATGAGACCGACTGGCTTCTCTTCTTGCTGCTGCCCCTGTCCTGCTGTGATGAACTGTATCCCACTGGGACACTCACCCAAAATAATTTTTTCTTGCCTTCAAAAAAAAAAGGCCAAAAAAAGCCCATCTTTTTCAGTGCTTAAAAAACAAAATGAGCAATGTTGCTTGACATTGACTCTGTTTCCTATAGGTATGGGACCAGTGACAAGGATAACCTGGAAACTTGCTGGGTTTCTGTCCTTGGAGAGCAGCAGAAAAGATTCAGGCACCCAGGATGTGGCGGTCTGCCCACTGCACCCACCAACCCATGCACACTAATTTTAATTGATAGAGCGTCAGCATGGGATGCTTTGTCTTTTGTTTATAAACTAATTTGTTTGCTCATCCATTTATCTGTTCATTCTGTGTTGGTTTAAAGGAACGATATAGCCTGCAACAGGGAGGTGGGTTTGGCTTTAGGTTTTGCCTATACTGGTGCAGAAACAAAGACAGAGTCGGATGACATGAATTTGGCAGCCTTAGAGGGAGTAGAGCATTCGAGGATGAGGATGAGGCTGTCACCTGCGCTCCCAGAGGAGCAGACATCCTTCCCAGCTGCCTGCCTGTGCTTCTTCCCTTCTCTCTCCCTCCCTGGCGCTCGCTTTCCTCTCTCTCTCTCTCTCTCTCTCTCTCTCTCTCTCTCTCTCTCTCACACACACACACACACACACACACACACACACACACGCCCACGGAGTCTTCACCAGGTATTTGACTTTGGAACATTCTGGAGTTGGCTAGATAAGTCTCAGTAGTGTGCACCCCCCCTCCCCCGCACATGCACCTTTCTTTGTGCTGACGGTTTTGGGGGACGGCAAGGTCTCCAGGAGCCGCACAGCTACCGCCTCGGTTCCGCACACATCCGCCGCCCGGCAAGACATCAGATTGATTCACTTCCTCCGGAGTGCAGTTGAGCCTTTCCGACCCTGGGCGGGCATGTCCACGGCTTATCTGCCAGCCAGTGGTTCACGCTGGCTGGAGGCCATAGAAGGGAGCCAGACTGAATGAAGTCCCAGCCAGAAACCTAAGCAGATTGGGAGGGGGAGAAAAATGTGAAGGTTTTCCTTTGTGGAGGAAGTGTGTCACTGGGAGTGGAAGTGGGTGTTGAGGTTTCAAAAAGACTCCTGTTCCCCTTCCTCTCTTTCTCCCTTCCCCCTCCCTCTCTGCCTTCTAGCAGTAGATCAAGATGTGAGTAATCTCAGCCATTCCTTCACTCCACCATCATAGACTCTTACATTCTGAGAACACAAGCCAAACTAACCACTTTCTTGTATAAGCTGCTCTGATTATGGCGTTTAATCACAGCAATAGAAAAGTAACTGAGACACATTTGCTCATTTTCTGTATTGGATGATATGAGGTTGCATAATGTTAATCTCATGCTCATGTATAGTCCAATGTGAGCCTGTTCTCAACTCTGCAATCTCCTACTTCTCAAACCTCCTTGACATCATTAGCCAACCCTTTTCTCCACGCCTTTCCTCCAGCTACTCTTATGTAACAGGAACAAAACATGATTTCCTGTATCTATCGAGTCTAGGCTCCGTGAATGAGAGACATTTGACATCTGTCGTCTTGAATCTGGGTCATCCATTTGGTGTGATTATCTCCAGGAGAATGCATCTTTATACGAACCATATAACTCATTCTTCTTTGTGAAGAACAATAACTTTTTGCTTGTGTGTTACCCACATCCTGTTGCCCTGATCCTTCATTGCTGGATACTTCCATTGGCTATATTACTTAGCTTTTGTAACCAGGGCAACAAATGACACCATTGTTGACTATCTCAACATGTTGGGCATACAAGTAGTTTTCAGACATCTATGGAGGCGTTGAGAAATTTACCTTGCTGAAATCTTGGGTTTTCCAAGGAAACTCGCAACGAAGTCCGTAAAAGAAACGAAATTCCTGAAAGAAATCGGACGAATTTTCAACGTTTAGAATCGACGTGGAGCAGAGAGGACGCGAAAGCAAAAGGAAAGCGCGGCGTAGACCCGTACTGGGGCACCCCGGGTTCTTGCCAAATTTCATCGCAGCCCGCCTGGCAGAGCCGTATCCGGGCTGCCAAACAAAAACTCTGGCGAACAAACTCTCCTTTGTGATTTGATATCCCTGTCGAAATTCAACCCGGGCTTGCTGTCAGCCCAGTAGGTCTTGGCTCCGGGGACAAATCGCAGCCACTCGCGGAACCCGGTCGGGTATAACGCCTCCCCCACACCCCAAACCATCATCACCGGGCGATCCAGTCAAAAGGGCGCCACCATCCGGATTCTCTGTGAAGCCTAGTGGCAGGCCGCAGCGACCCCTGTGGGGGAAGGAGTTACAACAGAGAAACCCTGTCTTGAAAGTGAGGAACAGTTTGGCTATGATGGGTCTTTTGTAACTGCAGGTAAATTACAATGTTTAAGAAAAATGCTACCAGACAGTGCAACAATGCCTTTAATCCCAGTACTCGGGAGGCAGAGGCAGGCAGCCTGCCTGCAGGCAGATCTCTGCGAGTTGAGGTCAGCCTGGTCTACAGAGTGAGTTCCAGGATACAACAGAGAAACCCTGTTTGGAAAAAATCAAAAAACAAAAAACGAAAATCTCCACAGAGTCTGGCCAGGTGCTGTGGCCAGCCTGACATTTGCTGTCCTGCAGGGCCTGACCTGGATTGGCAGCCACACGCCCACTCCCTCTGCAGGTAGAGGATTACAGGCCCACACCATCACACAGGGTTCTGCTCTGGAAATAACGTTTTTAACTAAAAAACCGACTAAGCTGCGAGCAGGCACACCAGAGGCAGCTGGAATGCGTTTTTGAAAACGAAGGCATTCGGTGAGGGAGCATGCTTGTGGGAAGCACTAACCCAAAGGCACCTGCTGTTCTCTGAGGCTCCCTGGGCCAACAGCTGGGGGGCAGCAGCCAGGAGACAGGAGAGCACTGGGCTGTGGACCTGCTGCAGAAGACACACAGAGATGGGCGTCTTCTTACCAACTGCAGGCAGCAGACATACCAGACTAGAAAGGGTCCCTAGTCAGAGGTCTGGGTATACTGATGGTGGGGTGCTAGGTCCCCTCCCCACTCCCCTCACACTACCCCAGTACAGGTGAAAGCCTTCATGGAGCTTCTGCGGGGTCCTCCTCTAAGAACTGAACCAGTGGTTTCTTGCTTTCAGAACAGAAGATAGGTGCCAAGATGCCAGACTGCTCTGCCCTCTGCAAAAATCAGCTGCCCAGGGCACAGCTGCCACCCAGTGATGATTCTCCCTAACACCCGAGTAGCAAGGCCAAGGCTATGACTGAAGATTTTCCTAGATAAGGACTACAACAGGCTGGGTTCCTTTTCTGTTCATCCTCCATCAACCACACAGACCAGAAATTCAACTCCCAAGACAAACACAACTTTCAGCGGGAGGTGTTACAAGGCCACAGCATAGCAAGCCGCCATTTTCTACTGATTCTCCCTTTCAGTCCTTCCGTATTACAGAGTTTAGGACAGCTGCACCTGCTTAGCAGCTCGGTATCAGGAGGCACAGCCTGCTGCAGCCAATCTGCAAATCTTTAGCAAACCTTGTTTGCTAAGTGCCCATCCCCACTCCCCCCTGACACATCCAAAAAGCCTCCAGTAAAGCCCAGTGCAGCACAGAGAAAAATGGGAAAGCAAACTTTGCCTTGGAAAAGGAAAGTGTGAGCCCATCAGCAAGGCAAGAAATGAAATCGAAAACAGACAAGAGTTGGGCTGATGTAGAAGCACCAAGAAAGTACAGTGGGGTGGGGTTCTGGAAGATCACTGCAGAAGGGACTGAGAGGACTACAGCATAGCACCCTGGGCTCCCCTCTTCCCACCATGCTAGACTTGCACAGGCCAGGGTGGGAACCGGATTTCAGGCTAAGTTCTTCTGCAGCTTGTTGGCCAATAAAAGGGCGGAGCTGAAAACACACCAAGAAATCCAGAAACACAATAGCTGATGGTCACCTAGCCTTGGAAGGGCACAGATGGCCCAAGGCACCCTAAAAAAGGTTTGCCTTGAGACAAGGTGAAGTGCACCCCCTAGGCACTCAAAGGCAGAGCCAAAGAACCTTGGCAGTGGCCATTTGCACTGAGCAATCCCATCCACTCAAAAGTTGCTTTCTGCCTCTGTTGCCCCGGCTTCTCACCACCAGAGGATCAGAACACAGACTTTTGCAGCTGGAGTTAGGTTCTCATACAATGACATAAGATGGGTAAAGTTTAATCAGGGAGAACTTAATTCTAACGCAAGTCAGGCTGCCAAATCAGGAGCAGGTTCTGGTGGTTGGTAGGCACTGGTGCTGTCTACACTGGGTATCTACCAGCAGCTCTCCTCTCCGAGCTCTCTTGCTCCTTCCCCGAGGCAAGAAGTCGCCTGGCATCCACAGCCTGCCTTGTGGCTTCTCACTCCTGCCCCAGAGCCCCTATTGCCCTGAGCAGACCCCGGGGTTCTTCTGGTTGTGCTAGGCCTTGTCCGCATTTGGCTCCTCTCATTTTATCACAGGCAGACATCTTCACTAATACATGCCGGCACTCGATATACTTTCAGGAAGTGTAAACTGGTTTCCGTTTATTAGACCGAAGACAGGAGAGAGGGAGGCAGTCCTGTCGCCACAGTCTGGCTGCAGCCTGCTCTGCCTCACTGTATCCTGCTATGGATTTCTGAAATCGGACCTGAAATCGCTTTCTGAGAAACCTGTGAGGCTCCAACATAAACCCCTGGAGGTGCATAAGTCGTCCTGCTGTGCGTGATCACAGGAGATGCTCAAACGACTTAACACTAAGTGAAATTGTCTTAGCGAAGAATGGAAGGAAGGAAATATCGAACTGACATGGGCAAATGACTGCACGGAAAGAGAGTGAACTGAAACCTAACCGATATGTCGCACCAAGAGAGTTAATCGCAATAAAACGATGGAAGGATAGGAAACGGACTGTCTGAAGGTAAATGGAATGCCACCACACCGAGAAATGTAATGAAGCGAAACACAGATGCTGAAGGGAAACAAGGAAAAACGAACGGGCAAAGACAAGACGGTCCCAAGTCGTACTTACAAAACACGTTTAGGTAACGGGAGGGTAAAGAGTCCCTGTCGATGAAAACGGATGACGACTATTCAATAACCTCGTCCTGAGGGGAAGGATCTTTCGAAAAGATAAGGGCAGGAGCCATAATTTAAGGCTGCCAAGGAAACTTTTCAAAGCGAAAGTTGCAGCTGTGGTGTGGTTCAGAGAAGTGGCCACCAGAAAGACGGGTGTTTCATGAGGGGAACTTACATTCTAGTGCCCTTCAGGCTGCCAAATCGGGTCAGGCTGCCAAATCGGATCCGGCTGCCAAATCGGGTCAGGCTGCCAAACCGATCCTGAAGCAGGTTCTGGCGGATGGTAGGCGCTGCTGTTGTCCACACAGGGTGTCTACCAGCAGCTCTCATCTCGGAGCTCTCTTGCTCCTTCCCCTAGGCAAGAAGTCGCCTGGCACCTGGAGCCAGCCCAGGGGCCTCTCCCTCCTGCCCCAGCGCCCCTAGTCCCGAGGGCGGACCCCGGGGCTCTTCTGGTTGCACTAGGCCTCGTCCGACTTTGGCTCCTCTCATTTTATCGGCAGGCAGACATCTTCACTCATACCTGCCGGCACTCGATATATTTTCAGGAAGTGTAAAATGGTTTCAGTACATCAGAGCGGTAGGGTAGAAGTGAAATCGGTTTCTTCTCCCATCTCAGACCCAGACCCACCTTGGGCGTTGCTAGCACAGGGCAGCCAATGACTGTAGGGCTCGTGCCCCTCCCAGCCTCCCCCCATGTGCCTGGAACAGTACAAAGGACCAGCCCCAGGGGCTGTCTCAGGCTCTGCCTCAGGCTCTGCCTCACTGGAACCAAACTGCTGGCCAAGATCTCTTGTTGTAAACTCGCAAGACTGGAGAAAACTTGCCTCGAGAATCTGAAATCTTACAGGAGATTTCAGACAGAAGACGTAATGCTACCACTAAAACTCCTCACGCTGATGGAGACGACCACGGCACACGGACTCTTTGACAGACGGGCTGTGGCCATCTGGGCCTCCCTGTATGCAACCTGTGCAGCATGCTGCCTTGGACCAGAACTTGCACGACTGAACAGCTGCTGCCAAAAAAATAAATCGTATGAAATCCTGCAGCAAGCCAGGAGACCAAGAATTCGGGTGGTGATGACCACGACGACGATGACCATACTAACAATAACACGGATGATCGTCGTGACGAGGATGACGCCAAGGACGACGACAGCAGCAGAAATCACAGGGTGCGGCGGACACACGGTCTCGGCCCCTCCCTCATTGGATCCAGACTGCTCTGCGAGCTCCCTGTCACCAAAATGTGCAACACGCAACACTTGCTACCGAGAACCTGACCCGGAGAAAACCTTGCAGCGAGAAAGAAGAGTACGAGTTCTGCTGATGTGGATGAGAACCACGATGACAGTGATGATGAACATAATAATAATAATAATAATAATGATAATGATAATAGTAATAGTAATAATAATTATGATGATGATGAAAAAGATGATGCAGAAGTTGATGACAATAATAATAATAGTAATAATAATAATACTTTACACTGGACTCTCTGTCTCTGTCTTGCAGAGCATCTACCTGAAGTCTCTGAAGATCCAGAAACAACATCATTGCTTGTCTTAATTAATAAAAGATTTTTTTTGTGCTGAAAATTGGTGTCTGGGTATGGTCTGTGCCTAATTCATTAATAGTGAGAAAGAAATAAGAAAGAAAGAAAGGAAGGAAGGAAGGAAGAAAGGAGGGAGAGAGGGAGGGAGCACGGGAGGGAGGGAGGCAGTCCAGTCGCCCCAGTCTGGCTGCAGCCTGCTCTGCCTCACTGTATCCTGCTATGGATTTCTGAAATCGACCTGAAATCGCCTTCCGAGAAACCTGTGAGGCTCCAACATAAACCGCTGGAGGTGCATAAGTCGTCCTGCTGTGCGTGATCACAGGAGATGCTCCAACGACTTAACACTGAGTGAAATCGTCTTAGCGAAGAATGGAAGGACGGAAATATCGAACTGACAGGGGCAAATGACTGCACGGAAAGAGAGTGAACTGAAACCTAACCGATATGTCGCACCCAAGAGAGCTAATCGCAATAAAACGATGGAAGGATGGGAAACGGACTGTCTGAAGGTAAATGGAATGCCACCACACCGAGAAATGTAATGAAGCGAAACACAGATGCTGAAGGGAAACAAGGAAAAACGAACGGGCAAAGACAAGACGGTCCCAAGTCGTACTTACAAAACACGTTTAGGTAACGGGAGGGTAAAGAGTCCCTGTCGATGAAAACGGATGAGGACTATTCAATAACCTCGTCCTGAGGGGAAGGATCTTTCGAAAAGATAAGGGCAGGAGCCATAATTTAAGGCTGCCAAGGAAACTTTTCAAAGCGAAAGTTGCAGCTGTGGTGTGGTTCAGAGAAGTGGCCACCAGAAAGACGGGTGTTTCATGAGGGGAACTTACATTCTAGTGCCCTTCAGGCTGCCAATCGGATCCGGCCAAATCGGGTCGGCTGCCAAACCGATCCTGAAGCAGGTTCTGGCGGATGGCAGGCGCTGCTGTTGTCCACACAGGGTGTCTACCAGCAGCTCTCATCTCGGAGCTCTCTTGCTCCTTCCCCTAGGCAAGAAGTCGCCTGGCACCTGGAGCCAGCCCAGGGGCCTCTCCCTCCTGCCCCAGCGCCCCTAGTCCCGAGGGCGGACCCCGGGGCTCTTCTGGTTGCACTAGGCCTCGTCCGACTTTGGCTCCTCTCATTTTATCGGCAGGCAGACATCTTCACTCATACCTGCCGGCACTCGATATATTTTCAGGAAGTGTAAAATGGTTTCAGTACATCAGAGCGGTAGGGTAGAAGTGAAATCGGTTTCTTCTCCCATCTCAGACCCAGACCCACCTTGGGCGTTGCTAGCACAGGGCAGCCAATGACTGTAGGGCTCGTGCCCCTCCGAGCCTCCCCCCATGTGCCTGGAACAGTACAAAGGACCAGCCCCAGGGGCTGTCTCAGGCTCTGCCTCAGGCTCTGCCTCACTGGAACCAAACTGCTGGCCAAGATCTCTTGTTGTAAACTCGCAAGACTGGAGAAAACTTGCCGTCGAGAATCTGAAATCTTACAGGAGACTTCAGACAGAAGACGTAATGCTACCACTAAAACTCCTCATGCTGATGGAGACGACCACGGCACACGGACTCTTCAACAGACGGGCTGTGGCCATCTGGGCCTCCCTGTATGCAACCTGTGCAGCATGCTGCCTTGGACCAGAACTTGCACGACTAAACAGCTGCTGCCAAAAAAATAAATCGTATGAAATCCTGCAGCAAGCCAGGAGACCAAGAATTCGGGATGGTGATGACCATGACGACGATGACCATACTAACAATAACACGGATGATCGTCATGACGAGGATGACGCCAAGGACGACGACAGCAGCAGAAATCACAGGGTGCGGCGGAAACACGCTGTCTCGGCCCCTCCCTCATTGGATCCAGACTGCTCTGCGAGCTCCCTGTCACCAAAATGTGCAACACGCAACACTTGCTACCGAGAACCTGACCCGGAGAAAACCTTGCAGCGAGAAAGAAGAGTACGAGTTCTGCTGATGTGGATGAGAACCACGATGACAGTGATGATGAACATAATAATAATAATAATAATAATAATAATAATAATAGTAATAATAATTATGATGATGATGAAAAAGATGATTCAGAAGTTGATGACAATAATAATAATAGTAATAATAATAATACTTTACACTGGACTCTCTGTCTCTGTCTTGCAGAGCATCTACCTGAAGTCTCTGAAGATCCAGAAACAACATCATTGCTTGTCTTAATTAATAAAAGATTTTTTTTGTGCTGAAAATTGGTGTCTGGGTATGGTCTGTGCCTAATTCATTAATAGTGAGAAAGAAATAAGAAAGAAAGAAAGGAAGGAAGGAAGGAAGAAAGGAGGGAGGGAGGGAGGGAGGGAGGGAGCACGGGAGGGAGGGATGCAGTCCAGTCGCCCCAGTCTGGCTGCAGCCTGCTCTGCCTCACTGTATCCTGCTATGGATTTCTGAAATCGACCTGAAATCGCTTTCCGAGAAACCTGTGAGGCTCCAACATAAACCGCTGGAGGTGCATAAGTCGTCCTGCTGTGCGTGATCACAGGAGATGCTCCAACGACTTAACACTGAGTGAAATCGTCTTAGCGAAGAATGGAAGGACGGAAATATCGAACTGACAGGGGCAAATGACTGCACGGAAAGAGAGTGAACTGAAACCTAACCGATATGTCGCACCCAAGAGAGCTGATCGCAATAAAACGATGGAAGGATGGGAAACGGACTCTCTGAAGGTAAATGGAATGCCACCACACCGAGAAATGTAATGAAGCGAAACACAGATGCTGAAGGGAAACAAGGAAAAACGAACGGGCAAAGACAAGACGGTCCCAAGTCGTACTTACAAAACAGGTTTAGGTAACGGGAGGGTAAAGAGTCCCTGTCGATGAAAACGGATGAGGACTATTCAATAACCTCGTCCTGAGGGGAAGGATCTTTCGAAAAGATAAGGGCAGGAGCCATAATTTAAGGCTGCCAAGGAAACTTTTCAAAGCGAAAGTTGCAGCTGTGGTGTGGTTCAGAGAAGTGGCCACCAGAAAGACGGGTGTTTCATGAGGGAGAACTTACATTCTAGTGCCCTTCAGGCTGCCAAATCGGATCCGGCTGCCAAACCGATCCTGAAGCAGGTTCTGGCGGATGGCAGGCGCTGCTGTTGTCCACACAGGGTGTCTACCAGCAGCTCTCATCTCGGAGCTCTCTTGCTCCTTCCCCTAGGCAAGAAGTCGCCTGGCACCTGGAGCCAGCCCAGGGCCTCTCCCTCCTGCCCCAGCGCCCCTAGTCCCGAGGGCGGACCCCGGGGCTCTTCTGGTTGCACTAGGCCTCGTCCGACTTTGGCTCCTCTCATTTTATCGGCAGGCAGACATCTTCACTCATACCTGCCGGCACTCGATATATTTTCAGGAAGTGTAAAATGGTTTCAGTACATCAGAGCGGTAGGGTAGAAGTGAAATCGGTTTCTTCTCCCATCTCAGACCCAGACCCACCTTGGGCGTTGCTAGCACAGGGCAGCCAATGACTGTAGGGCTCGTGCCCCTCCGAGCCTCCCCCCATGTGCCTGGAACAGTACAAAGGACCAGCCCCAGGGGCTGTCTCAGGCTCTGCCTCAGGCTCTGCCTCACTGGAACCAAACTGCTGGCCAAGATCTCTTGTTGTAAACTCGCAAGACTGGAGAAAACTTGCCATCGAGAATCTGAAATCTTACAGGAGACTTCAGACAGAAGACGTAATGCTACCACTAAAACTCCTCATGCTGATGGAGACGACCACGGCACACGGACTCTTTGACAGACGGGCTGTGGCCATCTGGGCCTCCCTGTATGCAACCTGTGCAGCATGCTGCCTTGGACCAGAACTTGCACGACTGAACAGCTGCTGCCAAAAAAATAAATCGTATGAAATCCTGCAGCAAGCCAGGAGACCAAGAATTCGGGTGGTGATGACCATGACGACGATGACCATACTAACAATAACACGGATGATCGTCATGACGAGGATGACGCCAAGGACGACGACAGCAGCAGAAATCACAGGGTGCGGCGGAAACACGGTCTCGGCCCCTCCCTCATTGGATCCAGACTGCTCTGCGAGCTCCCTGTCACCAAAATGTGCAACACGCAACACTTGCTACCGAGAACCTGACCCGGAGAAAACCTTGCAGCGAGAAAGAAGAGTACGAGTTCTGCTGATGTGGATGAGAACCACGATGACAGTGATGATGAACATAATAATAATAATAATAATAATAATAATAGTAATAATAATTATGATGATGATGAAAAAGATGATTCAGAAGTTGATGACAATAATAATAATAGTAATAATAATAATACTTTACACTGGACTCTCTGTCTCTGTCTTGCAGAGCATCTACCTGAAGTCTCTGAAGATCCAGAAACAACATCATTGCTTGTCTTAATTAATAAAAGATTCTTTTTGTGCTGAAAATTGGTGTGTGGGTATGGTCTGTGCCTAGTTCATTAATAGTGAGAAAGAAATAAGAAAGAAAGAAAGGAAGGAAGGAAGGAAGAAAGAAGGGAGGGAGGGAGGGAGGGAGGGAGCACGGGAGGGAGGGATGCAGTCCAGTCGCCCCAGTCTGGCTGCAGCCTGCTCTGCCTCACTGTATCCTGCTATGGATTTCTGAAATCGACCTGAAATCGCTTTCCGAGAAACCTGTGAGGCTCCAACATAAACCGCTGGAGGTGCATAAGTCGTCCTGCTGTGCGTGATCACAGGAGATGCTCCAACGACTTAACACTGAGTGAAATCGTCTTAGCGAAGAATGGAAGGACGGAAATATCGAACTGACAGGGGCAAATGACTGCACGGAAAGAGAGTGAACTGAAACCTAACCGATATGTCGCACCCAAGAGAGCTGATCGCAATAAAACGATGGAAGGATGGGAAACGGACTCTCTGAAGGTAAATGGAATGCCACCACACCGAGAAATGTAATGAAGCGAAACACAGATGCTGAAGGGAAACAAGGAAAAACGAACGGGCAAAGACAAGACGGTCCCAAGTCGTACTTACAAAACACGTTTAGGTAACGGGAGGGTAAAGAGTCCCTGTCGATGAAAACGGATGAGGACTATTCAATAACCTCGTCCTGAGGGGAAGGATCTTTCGAAAAGATAAGGGCAGGAGCCATAATTTAAGGCTGCCAAGGAAACTTTTCAAAGCGAAAGTTGCAGCTGTGGTGTGGTTCAGAGAAGTGGCCACCAGAAAGACGGGTGTTTCATGAGGGAGAACTTACATTCTAGTGCCCTTCAGGCTGCCAAATCGGGTCAGGCTGCCAAATCGGGTCAGGCTGCCAAATCGGATCCGGCTGCCAAACCGATCCTGAAGCAGGTTCTGGCGGATGGCAGGCGCTGCTGTTGTCCACACAGGGTGTCTACCAGCAGCTCTCATCTCGGAGCTCTCTTGCTCCTTCCCCTAGGCAAGAAGTCGCCTGGCACCTGGAGCCAGCCCAGGGGCCTCTCCCTCCTGCCCCAGCGCCCCTAGTCCCGAGGGCGGACCCCGGGGCTCTTCTGGTTGCACTAGGCCTCGTCCGACTTTGGCTCCTCTCATTTTATCGGCAGGCAGACATCTTCACTCATACCTGCCGGCACTCGATATATTTTCAGGAAGTGTAAAATGGTTTCAGTACATCAGAGCGGTAGGGTAGAAGTGAAATCGGTTTCTTCTCCCATCTCAGACCCAGACCCACCTTGGGCGTTGCTAGCACAGGGCAGCCAATGACTGTAGGGCTCGTGCCCCTCCGAGCCTCCCCCCATGTGCCTGGAACAGTACAAAGGACCAGCCCCAGGGGCTGTCTCAGGCTCTGCCTCAGGCTCTGCCTCACTGGAACCAAACTGCTGGCCAAGATCTCTTGTTGTAAACTCGCAAGACTGGAGAAAACTTGCCGTCGAGAATCTGAAATCTTACAGGAGACTTCAGACAGAAGACGTAATGCTACCACTAAAACTCCTCATGCTGATGGAGACGACCACGGCACACGGACTCTTTGACAGACGGGCTGTGGCCATCTGGGCCTCCCTGTATGCAACCTGTGCAGCATGCTGCCTTGGACCAGAACTTGCACGACTGAACAGCTGCTGCCAAAAAAATAAATCGTATGAAATCCTGCAGCAAGCCAGGAGACCAAGAATTCGGGTGGTGATGACCATGACGACGATGACCATACTAACAATAACACGGATGATCGTCATGACGAGGATGACGCCAAGGACGACGACAGCAGCAGAAATCACAGGGTGCGGCGGAAACACGGTCTCGGCCCCTCCCTCATTGGATCCAGACTGCTCTGCGAGCTCCCTGTCACCAAAATGTGCAACACGCAACACTTGCTACCGAGAACCTGACCCGGAGAAAACCTTGCAGCGAGAAAGAAGAGTACGAGTTCTGCTGATGTGGATGAGAACCACGATGACAGTGATGATGAACATAATAATAATAATAATAATAATAATAATAATAATAATAGTAATAATAATTATGATGATGATGAAAAAGATGATTCAGAAGTTGATGACAATAATAATAATAGTAATAATAATAATACTTTACACTGGACTCTCTGTCTCTGTCTTGCAGAGCATCTACCTGAAGTCTCTGAAGATCCAGAAACAACATCATTGCTTGTCTTAATTAATAAAAGATTCTTTTTGTGCTGAAAATTGGTGTGTGGGTATGGTCTGTGCCTAGTTCATTAATAGTGAGAAAGAAATAAGAAAGAAAGAAAGGAAGGAAGGAAGGAAGAAAGAAGGGAGGGAGGGAGGGAGGGAGGGAGCACGGGAGGGAGGGATGCAGTCCAGTCGCCCCAGTCTGGCTGCAGCCTGCTCTGCCTCACTGTATCCTGCTATGGATTTCTGAAATCGACCTGAAATCGCTTTCCGAGAAACCTGTGAGGCTCCAACATAAACCGCTGGAGGTGCATAAGTCGTCCTGCTGTGCGTGATCACAGGAGATGCTCCAACGACTTAACACTGAGTGAAATCGTCTTAGCGAAGAATGGAAGGACGGAAATATCGAACTGACAGGGGCAAATGACTGCACGGAAAGAGAGTGAACTGAAACCTAACCGATATGTCGCACCCAAGAGAGCTGATCGCAATAAAACGATGGAAGGATGGGAAACGGACTCTCTGAAGGTAAATGGAATGCCACCACACCGAGAAATGTAATGAAGCGAAACACAGATGCTGAAGGGAAACAAGGAAAAACGAACGGGCAAAGACAAGACGGTCCCAAGTCGTACTTACAAAACAGGTTTAGGTAACGGGAGGGTAAAGAGTCCCTGTCGATGAAAACGGATGAGGACTATTCAATAACCTCGTCCTGAGGGGAAGGATCTTTCGAAAAGATAAGGGCAGGAGCCATAATTTAAGGCTGCCAAGGAAACTTTTCAAAGCGAAAGTTGCAGCTGTGGTGTGGTTCAGAGAAGTGGCCACCAGAAAGACGGGTGTTTCATGAGGGAGAACTTACATTCTAGTGCCCTTCAGGCTGCCAAATCGGGTCAGGCTGCCAAATCGGATCCGGCTGCCAAATCGGATCCGGCTGCCAAACCGATCCTGAAGCAGGTTCTGGCGGATGGCAGGCGCTGCTGTTGTCCACACAGGGTGTCTACCAGCAGCTCTCATCTCGGAGCTCTCTTGCTCCTTCCCCTAGGCAAGAAGTCGCCTGGCACCTGGAGCCAGCCCAGGGGCCTCTCCCTCCTGCCCCAGCGCCCCTAGTCCCGAGGGCGGACCCCGGGGCTCTTCTGGTTGCACTAGGCCTCGTCCGACTTTGGCTCCTCTCATTTTATCGGCAGGCAGACATCTTCACTCATACCTGCCGGCACTCGATATATTTTCAGGAAGTGTAAAATGGTTTCAGTACATCAGAGCGGTAGGGTAGAAGTGAAATCGGTTTCTTCTCCCATCTCAGACCCAGACCCACCTTGGGCGTTGCTAGCACAGGGCAGCCAATGACTGTAGGGCTCGTGCCCCTCCGAGCCTCCCCCCATGTGCCTGGAACAGTACAAAGGACCAGCCCCAGGGGCTGTCTCAGGCTCTGCCTCAGGCTCTGCCTCACTGGAACCAAACTGCTGGCCAAGATCTCTTGTTGTAAACTCGCAAGACTGGAGAAAACTTGCCGTCGAGAATCTGAAATCTTACAGGAGACTTCAGACAGAAGACGTAATGCTACCACTAAAACTCCTCATGCTGATGGAGACGACCACGGCACACGGACTCTTCGACAGACGGGCTGTGGCCATCTGGGCCTCCCTGTATGCAACCTGTGCAGCATGCTGCCTTGGACCAGAACTTGCACGACTGAACAGCTGCTGCCAAAAAAATAAATCGTATGAAATCCTGCAGCAAGCCAGGAGACCAAGAATTCGGGTGGTGATGACCATGACGACGATGACCATACTAACAATAACACGGATGATCGTCATGACGAGGATGACGCCAAGGACGACGACAGCAGCAGAAATCACAGGGTGCGGCGGACACACGGTCTCGGCCCCTCCCTCATTGGATCCAGACTGCTCTGCGAGCTCCCTGTCACCAAAATGTGCAACACGCAACACTTGCTACCGAGAACCTGACCCGGAGAAAACCTTGCAGCGAGAAAGAAGAGTACGAGTTCTGCTGATGTGGATGAGAACCACGATGACAGTGATGATGAACATAATAATAATAATAATAATAATAATAATAATAATAATAGTAATAATAATTATGATGATGATGAAAAAGATGATTCAGAAGTTGATGACAATAATAATAATAGTAATAATAATAATACTTTACACTGGACTCTCTGTCTCTGTCTTGCAGAGCATCTACCTGAAGTCTCTGAAGATCCAGAAACAACATCATTGCTTGTCTTAATTAATAAAAGATTTTTTTTGTGCTGAAAATTGGTGTGTGGGTATGGTCTGTGCCTAATTCATTAATAGTGAGAAAGAAATAAGAAAGAAAGAAAGGAAGGAAGGAAGGAAGAAAGGAGGGAGGGAGGGAGGGAGGGAGGGAGCACGGGAGGGAGGGATGCAGTCCAGTCGCCCCAGTCTGGCTGCAGCCTGCTCTGCCTCACTGTATCCTGCTATGGATTTCTGAAATCGACCTGAAATCGCTTTCCGAGAAACCTGTGAGGCTCCAACATAAACCGCTGGAGGTGCATAAGTCGTCCTGCTGTGCGTGATCACAGGAGATGCTCCAACGACTTAACACTGAGTGAAATCGTCTTAGCGAAGAATGGAAGGACGGAAATATCGAACTGACAGGGGCAAATGACTGCACGGAAAGAGAGTGAACTGAAACCTAACCGATATGTCGCACCCAAGAGAGCTGATCGCAATAAAACGATGGAAGGATGGGAAACGGACTCTCTGAAGGTAAATGGAATGCCACCACACCGAGAAATGTAATGAAGCGAAACACAGATGCTGAAGGGAAACAAGGAAAAACGAACGGGCAAAGACAAGACGGTCCCAAGTCGTACTTACAAAACAGGTTTAGGTAACGGGAGGGTAAAGAGTCCCTGTCGATGAAAACGGATGAGGACTATTCAATAACCTCGTCCTGAGGGGAAGGATCTTTCGAAAAGATAAGGGCAGGAGCCATAATTTAAGGCTGCCAAGGAAACTTTTCAAAGCGAAAGTTGCAGCTGTGGTGTGGTTCAGAGAAGTGGCCACCAGAAAGACGGGTGTTTCATGAGGGAGAACTTACATTCTAGTGCCCTTCAGGCTGCCAAATCGGGTCAGGCTGCCAAATCGGATCCGGCTGCCAAATCGGATCCGGCTGCCAAACCGATCCTGAAGCAGGTTCTGGCGGATGGCAGGCGCTGCTGTTGTCCACACAGGGTGTCTACCAGCAGCTCTCATCTCGGAGCTCTCTTGCTCCTTCCCCTAGGCAAGAAGTCGCCTGGCACCTGGAGCCAGCCCAGGGGCCTCTCCCTCCTGCCCCAGCGCCCCTAGTCCCGAGGGCGGACCCCGGGGCTCTTCTGGTTGCACTAGGCCTCGTCCGACTTTGGCTCCTCTCATTTTATCGGCAGGCAGACATCTTCACTCATACCTGCCGGCACTCGATATATTTTCAGGAAGTGTAAAATGGTTTCAGTACATCAGAGCGGTAGGGTAGAAGTGAAATCGGTTTCTTCTCCCATCTCAGACCCAGACCCACCTTGGGCGTTGCTAGCACAGGGCAGCCAATGACTGTAGGGCTCGTGCCCCTCCGAGCCTCCCCCCATGTGCCTGGAACAGTACAAAGGACCAGCCCCAGGGGCTGTCTCAGGCTCTGCCTCAGGCTCTGCCTCACTGGAACCAAACTGCTGGCCAAGATCTCTTGTTGTAAACTCGCAAGACTGGAGAAAACTTGCCGTCGAGAATCTGAAATCTTACAGGAGACTTCAGACAGAAGACGTAATGCTACCACTAAAACTCCTCATGCTGATGGAGACGACCACGGCACACGGACTCTTCGACAGACGGGCTGTGGCCATCTGGGCCTCCCTGTATGCAACCTGTGCAGCATGCTGCCTTGGACCAGAACTTGCACGACTGAACAGCTGCTGCCAAAAAAATAAATCGTATGAAATCCTGCAGCAAGCCAGGAGACCAAGAATTCGGGTGGTGATGACCATGACGACGATGACCATACTAACAATAACACGGATGATCGTCATGACGAGGATGACGCCAAGGACGACGACAGCAGCAGAAATCACAGGGTGCGGCGGAAACACGGTCTCGGCCCCTCCCTCATTGGATCCAGACTGCTCTGCGAGCTCCCTGTCACCAAAATGTGCAACACGCAACACTTGCTACCGAGAACCTGACCCGGAGAAAACCTTGCAGCGAGAAAGAAGAGTACGAGTTCTGCTGATGTGGATGAGAACCACGATGACAGTGATGATGAACATAATAATAATAATAATAATAATAATAATAATAATAGTAATAATAATTATGATGATGATGAAAAAGATGATTCAGAAGTTGATGACAATAATAATAATAGTAATAATAATAATACTTTACACTGGACTCTCTGTCTCTGTCTTGCAGAGCATCTACCTGAAGTCTCTGAAGATCCAGAAACAACATCATTGCTTGTCTTAATTAATAAAAGATTCTTTTTGTGCTGAAAATTGGTGTGTGGGTATGGTCTGTGCCTAGTTCATTAATAGTGAGAAAGAAATAAGAAAGAAAGAAAGGAAGGAAGGAAGGAAGAAAGAAGGGAGGGAGGGAGGGAGGGAGGGAGCACGGGAGGGAGGGATGCAGTCCAGTCGCCCCAGTCTGGCTGCAGCCTGCTCTGCCTCACTGTATCCTGCTATGGATTTCTGAAATCGACCTGAAATCGCTTTCCGAGAAACCTGTGAGGCTCCAACATAAACCGCTGGAGGTGCATAAGTCGTCCTGCTGTGCGTGATCACAGGAGATGCTCCAACGACTTAACACTGAGTGAAATCGTCTTAGCGAAGAATGGAAGGACGGAAATATCGAACTGACAGGGGCAAATGACTGCACGGAAAGAGAGTGAACTGAAACCTAACCGATATGTCGCACCCAAGAGAGCTGATCGCAATAAAACGATGGAAGGATGGGAAACGGACTCTCTGAAGGTAAATGGAATGCCACCACACCGAGAAATGTAATGAAGCGAAACACAGATGCTGAAGGGAAACAAGGAAAAACGAACGGGCAAAGACAAGACGGTCCCAAGTCGTACTTACAAAACAGGTTTAGGTAACGGGAGGGTAAAGAGTCCCTGTCGATGAAAACGGATGAGGACTATTCAATAACCTCGTCCTGAGGGGAAGGATCTTTCGAAAAGATAAGGGCAGGAGCCATAATTTAAGGCTGCCAAGGAAACTTTTCAAAGCGAAAGTTGCAGCTGTGGTGTGGTTCAGAGAAGTGGCCACCAGAAAGACGGGTGTTTCATGAGGGAGAACTTACATTCTAGTGCCCTTCAGGCTGCCAAATCGGGTCAGGCTGCCAAATCGGGTCCGGCTGCCAAATCGGATCCGGCTGCCAAACCGATCCTGAAGCAGGTTCTGGCGGATGGCAGGCGCTGCTGTTGTCCACACAGGGTGTCTACCAGCAGCTCTCATCTCGGAGCTCTCTTGCTCCTTCCCCTAGGCAAGAAGTCGCCTGGCACCTGGAGCCAGCCCAGGGGCCTCTCCCTCCTGCCCCAGCGCCCCTAGTCCCGAGGGCGGACCCCGGGGCTCTTCTGGTTGCACTAGGCCTCGTCCGACTTTGGCTCCTCTCATTTTATCGGCAGGCAGACATCTTCACTCATACCTGCCGGCACTCGATATATTTTCAGGAAGTGTAAAATGGTTTCAGTACATCAGAGCGGTAGGGTAGAAGTGAAATCGGTTTCTTCTCCCATCTCAGACCCAGACCCACCTTGGGCGTTGCTAGCACAGGGCAGCCAATGACTGTAGGGCTCGTGCCCCTCCGAGCCTCCCCCCATGTGCCTGGAACAGTACAAAGGACCAGCCCCAGGGGCTGTCTCAGGCTCTGCCTCAGGCTCTGCCTCACTGGAACCAAACTGCTGGCCAAGATCTCTTGTTGTAAACTCGCAAGACTGGAGAAAACTTGCCGTCGAGAATCTGAAATCTTACAGGAGATTTCAGACAGAAGACGTAATGCTACCACTAAAACTCCTCATGCTGATGGAGACGACCACGGCACACGGACTCTTCGACAGACGGGCTGTGGCCATCTGGGCCTCCCTGTATGCAACCTGTGCAGCATGCTGCCTTGGACCAGAACTTGCACGGCTGAACAGCTGCTGCCAAAAAAATAAATCGTATGAAATCCTGCAGCAAGCCAGGAGACCAAGAATTCGGGTGGTGATGACCATGACGACGATGACCATACTAACAATAACATGGATGATCGTCATGACGAGGATGACGCCAAGGACGACGACAGCAGCAGAAATCACAGGGTGCGGCGGACACACGGTCTCGGCCCCTCCCTCATTGGATCCAGACTGCTCTGCGAGCTCCCTGTCACCAAAATGTGCAACACGCAACACTTGCTACCGAGAACCTGACCCGGAGAAAACCTTGCAGCGAGAAAGAAGAGTACGAGTTCTGCTGATGTGGATGAGAACCACGATGACAGTGATGATGAACATAATAATAATAATAATAATAATAATAATAATAATAATAGTAATAATAATTATGATGATGATGAAAAAGATGATTCAGAAGTTGATGACAATAATAATAATAGTAATAATAATAATACTTTACACTGGACTCTCTGTCTCTGTCTTGCAGAGCATCTACCTGAAGTCTCTGAAGATCCAGAAACAACATCATTGCTTGTCTTAATTAATAAAAGATTCTTTTTGTGCTGAAAATTGGTGTGTGGGTATGGTCTGTGCCTAATTCATTAATAGTGAGAAAGAAATAAGAAAGAAAGAAAGGAAGGAAGGAAGGAAGAAAGAAGGGAGGGAGGGAGGGAGGGAGGGAGCACGGGAGGGAGGGATGCAGTCCAGTCGCCCCAGTCTGGCTGCAGCCTGCTCTGCCTCACTGTATCCTGCTATGGATTTCTGAAATCGACCTGAAATCGCTTTCCGAGAAACCTGTGAGGCTCCAACATAAACCGCTGGAGGTGCATAAGTCGTCCTGCTGTGCGTGATCACAGGAGATGCTCCAACGACTTAACACTGAGTGAAATCGTCTTAGCGAAGAATGGAAGGACGGAAATATCGAACTGACATGGGGCAAATGACTGCACGGAAAGAGAGTGAACTGAAACCTAACCGATATGTCGCACCCAAGAGAGCTGATCGCAATAAAACGATGGAAGGATGGGAAACGGACTCTCTGAAGGTAAATGGAATGCCACCACACCGAGAAATGTAATGAAGCGAAACACAGATGCTGAAGGGAAACAAGGAAAAACGAACGGGCAAAGACAAGACGGTCCAAGTCGTACTTACAAAACAGGTTTAGGTAACGGGAGGGTAAAGAGTCCCTGTCGATGAAAACGGATGAGGACTATTCAATAACCTCGTCCTGAGGGGAAGGATCTTTCGAAAAGATAAGGGCAGGAGCCATAATTTAAGGCTGCCAAGGAAACTTTTCAAAGCGAAAGTTGCAGCTGTGGTGTGGTTCAGAGAAGTGGCCACCAGAAAGACGGGTGTTTCATGAGGGAGAACTTACATTCTAGTGCCCTTCAGGCTGCCAAATCGGGTCAGGCTGCCAAATCGGGTCCAGCTGCCAAATCGGATCCGGCTGCCAAACCGATCCTGAAGCAGGTTCTGGCGGATGGCAGGCGCTGCTGTTGTCCACACAGGGTGTCTACCAGCAGCTCTCATCTCGGAGCTCTCTTGCTCCTTCCCCTAGGCAAGAAGTCGCCTGGCACCTGGAGCCAGCCCAGGGGCCTCTCCCTCCTGCCCCAGCGCCCCTAGTCCCGAGGGCGGACCCCGGGGCTCTTCTGGTTGCACTAGGCCTCGTCCGACTTTGGCTCCTCTCATTTTATCGGCAGGCAGACATCTTCACTCATACTGCCGGCACTCGATATATTTTCAGGAAGTGTAAAATGGTTTCAGTACATCAGAGCGGTAGGGTTAGAAGTGAAATCGGTTTCTTCTCCCATCTCAGACCCAGACCCACCTTGGGCGTTGCTAGCACAGGGCAGCAAAGATGACTGTAGGGCTCGTGCCCTCCGAGCCTCCCCCATGTGCCTGGAACAGTACAAAGGACCAGCCCCAGGGGCTGTCTCAGGCTCTGCCTCAGGCTCTGCCTCACTGGAACCAAACTGCTGGCCAAGATCTCTTGTTGTAAACTCGCAAGACTGGAGAAAACTTGCCGTCGAAATCTGAAATCTTACAGGAGATTTCAGACAGAAGACGTAATGCTACACTAAAACTCCTCACGCTGATGGAGACGACCACGGCACACGCAAACGACTCTTCAGACAGACGGGCTGTGGCCATCTGGGCCTCCCTGTATGCAACCTGTGCAGCATGCTGCCTTGGACCAGAACTTGCACGACTAAACAGCTGCTGCCAAAAAAATAAATCGTATGAAATCCTGCAGCAAGCCAGGAGACCAAGAATTCGGATGGTGATGACCACGACGACGATGACCATACTAACAATAACACGGATGATCGTCGTGACAGGATGACGCCAAGGACGACGACAGCAGCAGAAATCACAGGGTGCGGCGGCACACACGGTCTCGCCCCTCCCTCATTGGATCCAGACTGCTCTGCGAGCTCCCTGTCACCAAAATGTGCAACACGCAACACTTGCTACCGAGAACCTGACCCGGAGAAAACCTTGCAGCGAGAAAGAAGAGTACGAGTTCTGCTGATGTGGATGAGAACCACGATGACAGTGATGATGAACA
>JAMJFZ010001677.1:0-40000 GCA_026225945.1 Cricetomys ansorgei
CTGGTTAGAATATTACAAATGTTGAGTCTATTGTGCAAGAACGCAAAAAGTGAAATTATATGAATAATTATTTTTGTAGACATGGTCTCTTGTAGCCCAGGCTGACCTAAAGCTTTCTATTTAGCTGGTCATTGAATCTGTGACCTTCCTGCTTCAGCTTCCAGAGCGCTGCCATGACAGGTGTGAAATACCTACCTCCCCACACACAATCTGAAGGAGTTTTAGTCTGACTTCCTGATCTTACCAACGCCCACCGTGTGAATTTTTCAGGATCACTTAGAAGACTTCCGTCTCCAGCAATTCAGTCTAGTTCTCTTTGCTTTGCACCATGAACTCACCCAGTGTTCTTTAAAATGATTACCCTGCACACCTGTAATCCAAGCAATCAGGAGACTGAGAGGAGAGGATCAGAAGTTTGAGGCCAGCTTCAGCTACAGAACAGCTCTCTGTCTCAAAAATTGAAATAGTATATATATTATTTCTGTGCTATCTATTTCTGTGCTCAGTTATCAGAATTTGGCCCACTGGATTTTTATCATAGCAGAAGTTAAATGAAAAGAATCTGTACATTTCTCAATTTACCGTATAGTGGATCAATAATATCACAAACATTAAATATTGAGAAAAATATTTAGAAATTGACGCTTCTTAAAAAATATCTTTTAAAATATGCTCTTAATATAACTACATTGCTTTCTAAGTTGGCCAAATAATTCTAGGGTAAAATAGTGAAGCGTTTTAAGCAATGTGAAGTTCTTTCTAGAGTTTAAATAAATGTTCAGTCATCCTTATATGAGCAGAACCATAAAGAAAATGGAAAGACTATATCAAACTGGGTAAATGCATTCCACATTCATGGTTTACTCACTAAAACGCTGTTCATGGTTTTCTTACTGATTCTTACAGAACATACATATTTCTTTTTAATTTTTCCCTTTTATGTTTCCCAAGTTCACAATTCACATAAAATACCCATTGAAGGAGACAGAAAAGCGAAACGAGTGTTTCAGAGCTCTTTGGGGATTGAAATAGGTTTTTGCAATAAAGCTTTGATTACTCAGAAAGGACAGGAGTGCTTGAAGCTCGGTAGCAGGAATGAGCAGGGTCATTCTAAAGCGCCAGGGGAGACTCTGAACTTGGCAGACTTGATGCTGTAGGTTTTCAAACTCAGGACCCCATAAAATACCAAGCCAGGAAGAGGCCAGACAGCACAGGACATGGCCACAGTAGGGAGAGGGGAGCAATTGGAAAAGATGTGCAAGGTTGTGGTTTCCTGAAATTTAAGATGACACAGAGAATCCCACAGGGCTTACTTCATTATATTATTGTGAAATTTGGACTCAAACAGAATGAGGCAAACCCACAAGTTAAAGGGTTTTCAAAGTGGCTTAAAAATCACTTTGAGAGCAGTACAGAGCATGCTTCCGGTCAGCATGACTGCAGTGAACACCAAGGAACACAACAGATGTTTGTTGATCAACCAACACTGAGAAACACAACAGATAGTTGGCTAACAAGTGGCATCCAGGTGAGGGTGGGCTTGGAGAGCACTGCTTTAAGAAACACACTCTCCTTCCTTGGCTAGGAACCAGTGGCTGTGTTATGTGAGACAGGATTCTCTGCGGCGTCTGTAGAACTCTCATTCCCAGTGAAAGATTCATAAAGGATGTAGGAGCCGTGTCCTCAGCCTTCATTTACTGGAGTTGACAAATATCCAAGATGTCCTGCAGTATACAGGGCACCATCCTTGCTACAGAGGGTATCATCAAGATAAGAGACACAGTCCTCCTGAGGTCCCCATCTTCTGCCCTTTTCTTTCTATCCCCTTCTCCATTTGGACGAGAAGGAATTCAGATAGTGATCAGCCATGTTGTTTGTGGGTTGAAGATAAGGTTCAGTCTTGATAAAAGACTCTCTGGCTATCTCCAGAGCCTCTGGACAATGTCAGGGCAGACAAGAACTGGTTCCAAACTTCACTTGTCAGATGGACAACACAGGAGAAATGTCTAGCATCCAGCGAAACCTGATTCCTACACAAGCAATCATGGCAGGGATTCCAGATTCTGGATAAACTAAAAGAATATCACATTGTCATGTCTAAGGGGCCCCTGATAAATACATTCCAAACCAATTTACAAGCCTTAAATAATTGGTCTTTAAATGTAAACACCCTAAATATTTAAAAATCAGTAAAGGACCATTGAAATGGCTTATTAGGTGAAGTTGCTTGCCTCAAGCCTGACAACCCAAGTTCCAGCTCTAGAAACCATGCTGGAAGGAGAGAACAGACTCCTGAAGGCTTTCCTTTGGATGTCTTGCACGCGCGCGCGCGCACCACACACACACACACACACACACACACACCACACCATTATGCATGTGAGCATGCATGCACACACATACAAATAAATTAAATTAAATAACTTTAAAATAGAATAACAATCAGTAGGTTCTCCTTTTTCATCCTGTCTGTCTTCTTCCTTTTCTTAACCCAATAGCAATACTGTTCATATTGCTCAATATCCATCCACCTTTTGAAGAAACTTAGGTTGTGGTGGGAGCTTAATAGTGGGGTGAACTCATTTAAAATATGAGTTTCACATATAAATGTTGAAAATGTTCATGAACAAAACACATACAGTGTAATTTCCTTCATCTATGATTATAAGAGTTTACTCGCACAGGAGTCTGTGACATCTACAGAAGGGACCATGGCGGGAGCAATGTGCTTCTCAAGGTCGGTGGCTTCTTAGTGGCCAGCAGATACACTAGTGTGGTTTATTTATTTGTTTGTTTGTCTTACAAGTACTTTTGGCAGCGCTCCGTGCCATCTGGGATAGCTGAGGAATAATGACTTGCTGGACTCTGCAAAGTTTTAGGAAACCTAGAAACAAAGCTAGAGAAGCGGGGGAGAGAAGAGAGGCAAGAGAGGGAGGGAGGAATGGAGCGGGGGAGCCTTGTGGCTCTTCCTGAAGCCAAGGTAGTGATGATCACCCCTTAGAAGGGCAGCTGCTTGTCCTCCCATGTTAGTGAAACATCTTTATCAGTCATCCTAAGGGAACCTAGAGATGCTGTGGCTGGCTGTGGACCTGGACATGGAGGCCGATGGAATAGTCTCTGTTGGCAAATACTGCTCTGAGAACAGTAGTACGGTGATGTTAAATGTCTGTACATAGTTTCCTGAGTTTTTGTTTTATCAGATTTTTAAGCACCTTCTCATTTCATTTTTTTATTACGGTGCGTGTATGTCTGTCTGTGTGTGCGCGCGCGCGTGATGATATATGTGTGGGGATGAGCTTATGGGAATCAGTTCTATCCTTCTAACCATGTGGATCCTGGGATTGAATTCAGGCCCTCCGGCTTGATGGCAAGTGCCTTTATTGCTGAGCCATCTCATCAGCCCTATACATTTTTGTATCTATGCCAAAGGTGGATGTGAATTGATGAATCTGATGAGCTTTGGATTATATTTTTTTAATCTTCTAGATAAGAATAGAATATGATAGATTTGAGTTGGTGAGTTGGCAAATTGGATTTTTCCCCTTACTTTTCTTTTCTATATTGAGGAATAAATAAACCAGCTGTATTTTGATTGGTTCAGCGTTCAAAGAGTAGACTCAGGAACGAGTCTCTTTGTTTCGCATCAAAGCCTGGGTCTTTCTCAGTACAAATGAGTGGGAGCAAATCAGAGGAACGTGATGACTTTTCGTAAAGGAAACTGACAAGGCTCTGGTATCAGGTGCATCTGTCATGAGTTCCATTCTGATGATACTTAGAGCTGCTTCCAGGATACTTAGAAAGTCTCGATAACTAGATTTGTTTTGTGGTGCTTGTATTCACTTCCCACTATATAACTCACCAGCCCTCCATCTCAGCCTTCACAGGATAGTAGGCTCAAACCAAGCTGGTCCGAGAGGTCTTGAATGAAACAAGGGCAGTGTCCATAGCTAACATTAAATGAAAACTGTTTTCCTTGTGTTGAGCTCATGAAGATCCATATTTTTAGACATAGAGCCAAAAATAATGGGTTTGCTTTTCCTGATGTGGGAGGGACCATGCCCTATGACCCAAACTGCCCACACAACCACTGAGTAACAGCCTTGTGACCTCTTGGAAGAAACACACTGAAAACACGGAATTGTCACTTTAAATTGAAGAAAGTTTTTTTGTCCCTCCATGAGTCTTGAGTTAGAACATTATGAAAGCTCATCGTGGTTTTAGTATAAATAACAAGACTATTATATGTAGCAGTAGAAAAGCAGTCATCATTGGTAGCTATTTTCCATCTTTCATATTAAAAATCTCAGGGTTTGGAGAAAGCATTTGCATTGATTTCCCCCTATTGGAAACAAGATGATAATAAATTCAAGAGACTAGTGAAAATGAAGCTGTTTTTAATATACAATTCTGCAAAAAGGGACAGTGGCATAGAGAGAAGGAAAAATTGACTGGTGTACTGATTGGGCACAGAACTGGTTCAAGTTCCCCCAATCACAAGAAATTCCTGCTCTTTTCTTCCGTGCACCATGACTTGTCTCCTTCCCCAATCCCCCATTATATTGGGCTACACACAGCCTTATCTAATGACTAATTGGAGGCATGGGACTGTCACCCTTTCTGATCATGGACTCAATCATACAGCAAACTACCTGTAACTTTCCAACTCTTCCTGTTCCGAGACAGGCAGGGAAGAGAGGGACCTAGCGGCTCCCACTTATCTGTAATTCTGATGAATTCTAAACTCACTTCATTCCGAAGATGGACAATAACAATCTATTTCTTATATTTCTTAGGGTTTCTATTGCTGTGGTAAAACACCATGGCCAAAACGAAACTTGGAAAAGAACGAATTTATTCATCTTATACTTCTAGGCATCACTAAGGGAACTCATGGCAGGAACCCAAACAGGGCAGGAACCTGGAGGCAGGAACTGAAACAGACGCCATAGAGGAATGCTGCTCATTGGCTTGTTCCTCCTAACTTGCTCATTTTGCTTTCTTACACATCCCAGGACCGCCTGGTCACAAGTAGGACCACCCATAGTATGCTGGGCCTACCCGTATCAATCACTAATTTAAAATGTACTACAGACTTACCTACAGGCGTTTCCTCAAGTGAGAATCCCCCTTCCTATGGAGATGAGGCCTGATGGAACTCTTGGAGAATAAGATTATACCCTGCTCGATGGATGTATAGCCCTCAGTAGGCAACAATATGAGTATCTGTTCTAAGCTATGAGTAGCATAATGGGTTATAGACAATTATAAGTTCTGTATTATTAGATTTAGGTACAGAAAATAGAAGAGCTTAGATTCATGGAAAAGAGTCAATTCAGACATAATGACTTTATGTTATGAAACAAAACTTACAAATTATTCTAAAAAGGTTTTAGATGGATTCCCTTAATGACAAAGTGGGAAACACAAAGTTGGGAAGAGGCGAGATTGACATCAGAGTGATCAGTTGGGGACCATGGGACAAGTTAGATTAAAGAAGACAAGGATATAGACTATAGGGCCAGAGGGACGTGAACAAATTCAAGGGAAGTTTGGGAGTGAACCAGTGTAGCCCAGCAAAGTTAAGACTGAGCAAACGTGAAGAACCGTGGCCAGCTTTCTGATAACGGTCATTCGGGCAGTACGGTGAAATTAAACAGTGAGGCTGCCTTGACATCCATTTGGGGAACTATAGGTTTGAGGAGTCTGAGAAATAGGTAATGGGCTGTTCATCAGGCTCTGAGTCTTCCGTGTAAAACCCACAGGAAAGTTCAAACTTAGAGCCTCAGAATCACCCATTCACTCGCCAAACAGACAGCCATTAACAAAAACAGCCCATCGCTTCAAGAGCGACAAGGGCTTTGTTAGTCAAGATAAGAAATTTCAACTTTTCCTGTAGGTAACAATGATTGGATCAAGCAAGAGAGAAATACGCTCCAACTTGTAGTTTAAGAACATCATTTTGTCAAGAAGATGGAGATAGCCAAAGGACATTGAAGACCAACTAGAGAAAGTGCATTAAGTAATGTGAGCAGTAGCCCTGGGAGGGAACGCAGAGACCAGCAACACCAGCCGAAGAGTGGTCAAAGGCAGGCACATGCACAGAGGAGGCAAAGCCAGAGAGAATGTGAGAGGCGGCATCATGAGCGTCAAGGAGCAGAGTGCCAAGACAGAAGATACGGGTAACAAACCAAACAAACGTGAGCGAGGCGCTCAGCCACACGATGACACACGCGGGGTACCTCATGAGAAAAATTGTCTTTGTGGCTTTTACCAGGCTGTGACGAATGGAAGAGTGAATTACAAATACCAGAAACATCAAGTAAAATCACAGCGAGATGATTAGTTTTTACTGTCAAGGGGTCCCGATGAGGAATTGTCTGGCTTGGCCTATGGGCAGGCTTGTGAGGAATTTTCTTAATTATGGGGAGTGAGGTGGGAAGATCCTCCTGAATGTGCATCGCACCATATCACTGGCTGGACCCCGGATGGCGAAAAGGAGAGATCAAGCTGAGCACAGCACGCACACATTCTTTTCCTCTCTTCTTGCCTACCGATGTGATGTGACCAGCCCCCTCGAGCTCCCGCTGCTGTACTGCCTCCTGTGATGGACTGTTACCTGGACCCGTGAGCCAAAACAAACCCCTTCTTCCCTAAGCTGCTCTCATCAGGACACGTTGTCCCACAGCAAAGGAAGCTAGGGCATCACCTTACAGCTGTTAGAACAGCACTTATCCAAAGGAAGAAGGTAATGGGTTAACAAGGGAGCGGAGAAAAGAAAACTCGTTGATATTTTAGTTGTGGGTATGAATGAGTACAGTCATAGGAAACAGTAGAAAGGCTCCTTGGTAACAGCAATGAACACTGAAAAGAGACCTAGCAACCTGCTGATTCAGGAATCGCCTTCTGGGGATGTGCCAGTGGAACTGAAATGGGTATTAGAACAGGAGCAGCACACCTTGCCAGTTAAGGTTTCTGTTTATAGTTAAGAGAAAGTTCCTGTTTAGACTGTGCCTAAGTCCTTATAAGTTAAAGTTTCTATTTATAGTCAGGAATAAGTTCCTGTTTCTTAAGATCTGATGTAACCTGCAAAACATGTTTTACAACCTGCATTAAACTCACGACCCCTTCACACGATGTAAACCCTCGCCTTTGTTCTTGCTCTTTCATTGTATTTTTTCTAGCAATGTCTAACAAGGCCAACTACCTCGCTCTTGTAAACGCTTTATCTCTCCCATAAAAGGGGCCTCAAGAAGCCATCAGGGGCTATTCTCTAAAATCCCAACTTTGGGAGAGGCGGCCAGACTGGCCAGTCGCAGGCACACCCCAAATACAACTCTTGCTTTAATCTGACAACTGTGGACATGGTCCTTCTCCTAGAAACTCTCAGATCTAACAAGGGATTTATATAATCCTATATTCACCGGAGAACTAGTCACAACAGGCAAGATGCAGATGTGATCTAAGAATCTATCAGTGGCTAAATGGATTAGGAAAAAAACCAAAGCTGTTTGTGGACCACCCTGAATATTATTTGGTCTTAGAAAAGAAGAAAGCTTGTCTTTTGTAACAACACAGATGAATCTGCCTCTGTCTCCCAAGTGCTGGGATTACAGGCAAATGCTTCTGTTATAACAACTGTAATAAGCCAGACTTACATAAGAACAATACTATATGAATTCACTTATATGGAGAATCTAAAAATGTTTTATTCCTAGAACTCCAGCTCTTCAAGCTATTCTGTAAGCAATTTAATTCAATGGGGACAGCATAGGGTATTTTCTTTAGAATGGGAGAGTTTGATCTTTTTTATAGACTATAATGATGCATTAAAAAGTGGTTCAAGATAAAAAATAGAAGAACAATTAGGAGGCAAGGAAGGGGCTAGCCTCAAGCACACTGGCTTCTTGTTTTAATGCACCTTTTTGGCTTAAGTTATGTATTCCAATGTAAAGAAATTGTCTTTAGAGATTATTAAAATAAATGAGCTGAGCACAGATAAAGCAGGCTGACTTCTGCTTTGGACAAAGATAGAGTCCAAATCTCTTCACTTACAGCCTTCCCCTGTGCTTGTTAAATATTTGTGGCTTGCTTCTGTTTGGGAGCTCGTGGATGTGATGGATGTACTGCCTGCCCTCCTTGCCGACCTTCCTTCTCGGAGTCACTCTGAGTCCCAGACACTCTGCTCTGCTCCAGCCTCTGTCCCATGACTTGAAGCATTACCACTGTGCATTGACTTTGGCCTGTGGTTTGGAGTTTATGACAAATGGGAAAAGATGCTAACCCTTGCTGCCAGGGCTATGGAAGAATTTCTTAGGAGCAAAGCAATCAGGGAGGGAGGACTATTCCTCACAGGCCTCACAAACTCATCCTGTGGATATTAAGGGATTTCTTGGCCTCAGAAGGACTGGCTCAGAGGTCCTGAAGGGATGGGTGTGGTGATGCTGGAAAGAGCAGATTCAGGATGCTGGCAGTCACTTTGGTTGGTAGAGGGGAAAAAGCTATCCTGTTATTGAAGGAGAGAAACGTTAGGAGCCATGTGGGCTCTGAAAGAAAATTGGGGGAGGTATAAAGAGGGTCTTCTAATGATGTTCTGTGGGATTCCTAGTAGTCTCCAGGAAATTTAAATGATACCAAAACTCACTTTTACATCTTTTTATTTGTTTGACAATATTATTTGGATCATTGTGTCAATCTCATACTTGATTTGGTAGAGCACTGGGGATGTTTAGATTTTATTCTGTAAACCCAAGAGAGGTAAATTTGCCCTCCTCCTCTGCCTCCCTCCACTGCCATAGTCTTTCTTGCACTATTAAATTCTTTTTATGGGTAGATAAGCCTCAAGGTGGAAGTCTGAATAGTTAAAAACAGATAAACCAAACCTGAGGTATTTACTGAGCTCTCCCAAACACAGTGATCAACAACAAATTAAACTCACTAAGTGTCCCAGAAGACATGGGATTGGTGTAATGTGCTGAGACTGGCTCCATGAAGTTCATTCATGCCTGGAGAGTAAGTAAGAAGCTGTTCCAGAGACCCAGGAAGAGGAGAGAAAGAATCAATGAGAGTGGAATGAGGGTTGAATGATAGGGTGTTACTCATGGCAGAGATCATCACAGTGAAAGCAGAGGGAAGGGGTTCCCAGGAACAACTAGGCATGATGGGAAGTAGGGATACCTGCAATCAGTCACCCACCTCTCTACATGGATGGGGTGACTTAAACTTTCCAAACCCAGTTTTGGAAACTGGCTTGGCAAGCTGGTGGGAACAGACAGACATAGCTAGGCACTGCTCTCCCCCTCCTGACACCTATGTACCCAACGTGCTGTGTGCCCCATAACATCACAGCACCCCTCTGCAGAGTGAGCTCTCCTTTAGGAGGTACTCCCACAGGCTACATTTTTTCCAATCTTCTCTTCTTTGCCCCTGTCAGAACATTCTCTCTTTATTCTTGACTATGTTCCTTCAAAGTCTGCCAGAGGTCTGAGTGGAAAAAGAAAAATTGGAAAAGAAAAGGAAAGGAAAAAAAAAAGTCTAAAGACTGGTGTCCCTGTGGATTAACACTTCCAGACAAGGCATGCAGTCTTTTGTGTTGAAGAGCGACCATGGAGGGATAGTCAGGGCACTGGCTGCTGAATGGAGGAGCTGGTTGTCAAAACAAGTATCAGATGCTTGTTCTTCCCAAATGGAGCATACAGTTCTCCTCTAAATCTGGTAATCTGCTCTATACATACCCCCTTCTCTCTCTGTCTCTGTCTCTCTCCTCCATCCCTTCCCTCCCTCTTTTACTCTCTCCCTTTCTCTTCAGCCCTTCCTTCCACCCTTTCCTTCTCCCTCCTTCTACATCTCTCTCTACATCTCCCCCAACTATACAAAATTATCATTGTATATTCTTTAATATTTTCCCACAAATTTGCTAAAAATACATTTAAATGCATGCGTTTGCCTTTTCTTGGTATGCCCTCAAAGTTTTGTAACTATTCCATGCATGCTTAAACAGAAAGGACACACTTGAATTGTCGAGTGGAATGCTTATTAAATTAAACAGCTTAACTATGTTTGCGAATCTTGTACATTGCATTGACTTTTTTTTTTCTGCCATGCGCAAATTATGGCTAGGTACACAACAGTAAAATCTTTCACCATAATGGATCTTAAGCTTTTCCAAAATGTATGCGAATTTTTGCTTGCTATGTTAAATCATCTTAGTTTATACATGCTATTTCTTTGATGTAAGCATATACTTTATATATACTTGTATAGTTCTCCATTTATGTGTAGCATTACTTTTTTATCTGATAATCATATAACCACGCCAGCAATATTTTAATAGTATTTTCATTATTAATGCCACATATCCTAAAAAGCAGTGGTTTAAAGAACCACTTCCATATTTGCTAGCCCCCAGTTGTTGTCGGTCAGGAATCCTGAAGAGACTTCACTGCAGCTCTCTTGGGATTGAAGTTAAGATGTTGGCTGGGGAAGCAGCCTGTTTGGAGCCTGAGGATCTGCTTCCAATGTGACTCACATCATTGGCTGGCAAGTGGGTGTTAATTGTTGGCAAGATGCTTAGGTGCCTCCCTGCAAGGGGCCTCCCTGCAGGCTGCTTCAGAATTCTCACAGCATGGTAACTGGGCTCCCCAGGAGGGAGTCAATACGGAGGATCAAATGGGATACAATCTTATGATGTTGTACCCCTTCCATAGGTGTCTATTGGAAAATCCCAGACCCAAAGACAGGAATCAGCCCTTGTCCTTTGAAAGGATGAATGCTATATGATCTGCAGATGCGTTTCACAACCACTGTTAATTGGTCCTTTTATTGTTAGATGTTCTATCATGTTGTATTACACTTTTCAGAGGGCTTCTTACAGGTGGAGATAGCTGGGATTTTATTCCTGTCTGATCACTTGTATCTTTTAACTGTGACATCTAATCTGTTCACATTACCTGAGAAACCCTCATCAATTAAGATTCATTGCTACCATTTTATCTTGCATCTTCTATTTCTTCATCCGTTATCTGTTTCTTTTTCCTTCTTTTCTTGACTCCCATTGAAATTACTTTTCCCTATATTCCAAATATTCCTCTCTACTCATTTTGAAGTTCTTCACTTTGTTATCTCTCAAGTTTCTTTATAAGTCTGAGCGTTTGTCTTTTGCTTCATACACTAAAGTATAAATATCTTTGCTGTGAATTTCTGTTCATTAGGACTTTGTCTATGGGATGTATTTAAGAATCTGGTTTAAAATGAACTTTACCGGAAAGAACTGTGCTCACTTCTTCCCTGGGCACCAGCACTCGAAGACCACTTGAACCCTGAAGATTTGGAGGCCACGCCTATAGAATGAGCGTAGCACAGAGAGCTAAGTTAAAAGTTGGATTGGTTGCTTCCCAAAAGGCATTTCCTTTCCGGTTGTAGCACAAGTTTGGACTGGCTTGTGTGTGTGTGTGTGTATGTGTGTGTGTGTGTGTGTGTGTGTGCATGTGTATGTATATGTGTGTGTATGTGTGTGTGTGTATGCATGTATGCGTATATGTATATGTATGTGTGTGTGTATGCATGCATGTGTGTATGTGTGTGTGTGTATGTGTGTGTATATGTATATGTGTTGTTCTCTGTTGATCACTAAAGGCACTTGAAGAGAGACCTTCCTAGTGTGGCTTCTCTCCTAATATGGAGACATTCAAACTCTTGGCCAAATCTGGCCTCTGAATTTTCTCTTTAAGTCTATAGAATTCCAGGGAGGGGCTATCATTGCTTGACTCTCCAGACTCATGACTTCTTGTTTGGTTTTGTTTTCATGTTTTTTGTTTGATTGTGCTGTTTTGTTTTTAGGATTTCCTTACTGTCTTGTCAAGTTTCATCATATGATCTAAAGATTCTTAAAAACAATGTTAGCTGAAGAGTTTTCACCAGGCATGGTTGCATACGCCTGTAATCCCAGTATTCCAGAGGCATAGCCTGGTATACATAGCAAGTTCTGAATCAGCCTGGGCTACATAGTTAGACCCCCCTCTTAGAACACAAGCAAACAAACTGAAAAGGTTGTGAAATACTTTGAAAAGGAAACTTACAGGGAAGGCCCGACTTGAAGAAATTTTGTAGAAATTCACAGCCTGAATGTAACCAAACTTACTGTCCTCTAAAACAAAAACATAAACGGTCACCGTGAGATTCAAGTTCAGACCCATAATCTAATAACACACCATTTTAAGTGCTTAGGATACAATCCAGAATTACATGGTTGATGCAAAGCAGTAAAAACTAAATTTCCTTGGGAAAAGATAATCAAGAGACACAATTTCAAGATGACTTAGATGTTGAAATTATTTTAAAAAGAAACTTACGTAGCTAATACAAAATAGCCTAAAAAGTAGAGAAAAATACTATGGAAACCAAATGAAAGATTGAAGTGGCAGCAAAGAGATGTGATGAAGAAGCAGCTGGAAATTTAAAAACATTATATTGTATGGAAAGTAGCTTTGGGGTCATCTTCTCAACTCAACTGCTGTCCTTTGATTTCTAGCACCTTGTATAACAATAGAAAAGTAGTAAGTATTCAGCGAGTTGACTGATTGGTGACAGGAGTAAAAACAAAAACCAAAAAACCTCATGCAATGTATTTGTTAGGTCTCAACCCAGGACAAGTATCACTCAGTACCTATGGCTCCTCCCAGAACTTCTACCCATCCCCTATCCTTCCCCCAGTCTGATCTAAATATGCTAAGCCTCTTTGACTTCACTGCTCTCTGGGCCTCTTGACCTGGGCAGCCTCTCTTGGTCAGAGGCTCCTCTCTTGCTCTCCCTTCTCCCCTCTCCTTTCATGGTCGGGTTTAGCCTGTTCAGCCTGGACTCTTCCTGCTTCTCCCTTATATCTACAATAAAAAAAATCTCCTCCGTACTTTAGGAGTGGTCGTGTCTGTCGTGGTTGATTTTTTTCAACAGAATGGCAGTACACCACCCAACAGAGTTCTATGGGGAAAAGTTTATTGGCGGTATAGTCTGGAGAAGGGTGGGAGAGAAAGAGGGATATGAGGGGAAGAGGAGGAAAGGAAGGAAGGAGCGAAGGAAGGAAGGGAAGAAGAAGGGGGATGAGACATATGACAGATGAGAGGAAAGGAAGAAAGAGAAGGGAGAGAAGGGGGAGAGTGTGAAAGAGAAGAAAAAAGAGAGAGGACCATGGCCAGGTGGTGTTATATGGGAGTAAGTCGGCATATACATGGGTCCCTTGCTGATGACATAAGACACTGAGGTGACTGGGGGCGGGCATGAGGCACTATGACAACAATGTCCTCTCCCTTTTAATTCATCTTTTCACTCAGTATTAATGGCTAAAAACCTTTGGTGTATAAGACAAAACAGATCAGACTATGACCACAATGGGGAAAGAATGAAGTTGGCAGTCACAAGAGACTCCAACTGTGGTTTCTATAGTCTCATCTTGCTTGTTTTGATATTTTGTTTTGATTTGGTTGTGGTGAGGAAAATCTTTCATACCACATGGCTACTAACATTCATTTGAAAGGCTGGAGATATATATATATATATATATCAATGAGACCCACTGCTTTATACAGTTAACATATGCTAATGTATTTTAAAGACTCCATCTGAAGACATAGCTAGCTCCAAATTTCCATGAACTAAATCTTATTGAGTAAAAGTGAATGAAAACAGATGAGTTCCTTCATGACCTAAGGCAAAGGGATGCTGGGGTAGAAGGGAAAGAAACACCTCCAGCTAGTATTCAAGTGTCATAGATGATGGATAGAAAAGGTGTACACTTTAGAAAAAAGACAAAGAGAGCTAATAGCCAGATTATGTATCTGTTAGGATACTTGCCATGCAGCTAACGGAGGACTACTTTGGATGTGCTGAAGAACTGACAGATTGTTATTTCATATACAAAAAGGAAAGGAAAGAAAAAGGCAGTGTCAGGATGAATTGTGACAAACTGTCTTGTCAAAGAACAGGGCCTTTCTCATGTCTTGTTCTGCCGTCCTCAGACACCAGGCAAGAATCCATGTTGTTGTTGAAAGATGATACAATAATTGTACACGCAAAAGTAACCAGGGCCAGTGAAAGGAAGAAGTGTGGCTTCCCTCGTGGCCTTTCTGGAAGAAAGTGACTTTGCAAGAGTGGAAAAGTTCTATGACTTTTCTCCTTTGTTATTTGAGAGAGAGAGAGAACCAAAGTCCAGCTGATATCCCAGCTACCAACACAGAAGTGTGAATTCTGAGAACACCATAACTCCTGCCTTTTAAGAACCATCTTCATGAAAGTGTCAGGATCTTGACAGAAAGAAACAGCATACCACATTGAGAAGAAGAGTGGAGCAGAGTTTAATAAAGTGGCTATCTGAGGAGTCATAGGGGGTGTCGGGGTTCCATAGCACAGACTACGATGCAACACCACAGAGCCTCCCCAGTTTTGCCACTTGTATACAGCTCTGAAGAGAGGAAGAATGATGAGGAAAGGGAACATTTACAGAAATTTTAAATAATTAAAAAAGTAAAAACTGGGCCTTGGATGTGCCTGACAATTGACTTTTGTGATAAGTAGTGTGTGTGTAGAGAGGGGTCTACGTTTGGCTCCTGGAATAATACTTTTCTAAACAGGAGCAACTGCCCGTCTTTTGTGACTCTGTAGACTTTGAGAGTTAGACCTAGCAGATCTGACAATGATTGTTTGAGTCATATTTCATTTCACCGTATTTGTTAGGAATCTCTTAAGTCTTTGTCTCCAAGCTAAGTCAGTGTAAGGCTTAAAAGGAAAGCCTAAAAGCAAGAGTTCAGAGTCCACCATGAAGGACAGCTCACTAGCTAAGCCAGGTGACCATCAGATTCTTGGGAACCAGAGATCTGCCCACTTAATCTTCTGTCTCATCTTGGATTTTCTGCTTGTTGGCTTCATTTTCAAGATACAAAATCTAGACAGGCCCCAAGTTTTCCACCTCATAGATGAAATCCTCAAGGAAAGGATACACTGGCCTAGTTTAGATCATGTGACCATTCCTAGACCAAATCAGTTGTGGCTGGTTGGCTGGTATGAGTTTATTACACTATTCCTGTCCTGTAAAGGAATAAAAGCAGGTAATTGCTTCTCATCTTCTCATATGTGAAAACTCCAAGGGCAGGACTGTCCATGTTTTATCACCCAGGGCCTTTTACAGTAGTGTCTCATACAGGATCTTTGAAGTAAAACAGTCAATTCTGCCAATGATATTCATGCTCTGTGGACAATATTTCATAATGTTTCATAATGTCATCTAAATTAAGACTGACAGCCGGGTGGTAGTGGTGCACACCTTTAATCCCAGTACTCCAGAGGCAAATGCAGGTGAATCTCTGTGAATTCAAGGCCAGCCTGATCTACAGAGTTCCAGAGTTCCAGTACAGCCAGAGTTACAACAGAGAAACCTTGTCTCAAAAAAAAAATAAATCAAAATTAATTAGTTAATTAAGATTGTCTTATTACTCTCCTTTCATCGTGTGTGTGTGTGTGTGTGTGTGTGTGTGTGTGTGTGTATGCACGCACGCACTTGCATGAGCAGGGAGGTACATGCAAGTATATGTGCATGTTGTAGGGTAGAGGAGCATGCGTGTGTGCACACATGAGGAAGCCAGAGGTCAAGCTCAGTTGTCATTTCTCAGGAGCTAGCCACCTTATTGTTTTAGGAAGCAGTCTCTCCCTAGGACTTGGTCCTTGCTGATTAAGTTAGACTGCTAGCCAACAAGTTCCCTAAATCCTCCTATCTCCACTTCCCCAAAGCTGGGATTATAATTATAAATGCAGCCACCACACTAGATTTTTTTCCAGGGTTTTGGGAATCAAGATCAAGTAGAGCCTCACGCTAATGTAACCCTTTGCTGACTGACGCCACTCCAGAGCCTCTCTCCCACCTCTCAAGACCTTTCCAGCCTTTTTTTTTTTGTGTAGTTGAGTACAAGCATTGTAGCAGTTCTGGTACCAAATTCTGGATGAAATCAAAGCACACAATGACCCATAGCTATTAAATCAGATCACCACTAACGGTATTTTGTTCAGGATTTAGTCATTCAGTATCCAACAACATTTAATTAAGTTTGTATCTTTCCAAATTTCTTTAATACAGGAGTAAAAGTAAGTTATAGTAAAAAAAATAATAATCAACAAAATCTTCTTCTCCTCTTCTCCTTCTCTTCCTCCTCCTCCTCTTTCTCCTTTTTTTGTTTTTTTGAGACTGGCTTTCTCTGTTGTAACTCTGGCTGTCCTGGAACTCACTCTGTAGACCAGGCTGGCCTCAAACTCACAGAGATCTGCCTGCCTCTGCCTCCCAAGTACTGGGATTAAAGGCATGTGCCACCACTGTCCAGCTGTTTTTTGGTTTTTTTTTTAACAAAATAGTAACTCAAATGTATTTCTTCTTTAATCTCATGTTCCTTGTTCTCTGCTTCTCCTTTTCTCATTGGTCAAAATTCCATCACGACCTTCAGTATTGCTGCTCCGTTTCTACCTTTCACAGCTGATCCTCCTTTGGGCTTCAATCACTTCCTACTGAATGGAAGTGAGGGTCATCCTTTTCTATTGGGACGCCCCACATCAAGAATACGCGATGTCACTTGCCTCCCATCCGTAACGACGGACCCGGCACCACTCTGATCAAAGCAGCCAAGCGCTATTGTGGAAAGTTATGAAATTATTATTCAGAAACACACAAAATAGTTCATTTTATTAGCTTCTTGTTTTGCTTACCCAAACTGCCACATACTCCAATTTAAAATACGTTGCTTTCCAGGCCACCAGATTGTCTGATTAAGTAGATTTAAGAGACCTGGCTATCAGGCAATGTAAGGCTGAATTCTATCTCAGGTGCCAGGGCAATTTTACCCTCAATCTATCCTTTCCTAATGACTTTTCTCCTCTACATGACTATCCTCCTTACCTCTACTTCTGTGAGTCAGCTTTGTGCTTTACATATACATAGGTCAAGTCAACCTAAGTAGATATGGAACCCTTTAATGGGTTCACAATTTGCAACAAATAATGGAGAAAACGAAAAAAAAAAAATGCTACTCGAAATTTCTCAAAAGATGAGCACCAACAGAAAAACACTTTAAGGGGCTTCCATACCTCTGTTTGTTTGTTGTTTGTTGTTTATTTAATATACATTCTGAACATGTTGGTAGGTTTGGGACACACAAGTCCCAGGAGCTGAGTCGTACTAATCTTCATAAGGATATTTACCCAATGTCTGTAAAGTAGGTTGAACTCAAGGTAAAAAAGGCCAAAATTGTTTCTCATTGTAGAGCAAGAAGAATTTGGAGTTCATAGGAGAGAAAACAGAGGACAGAAGGAGCCAACGTGGCTGGGAAATCTGAGATGGCTGCCCAGGCTGGCAGTTCTGGTGATCGAATTCACAGTGGTAGAATGGTAAAGGGATTGAATTTGAAGGTGATTGAATTCTTGAAAAGAAAATGCCTCCAGCTCAGAAAGCTACACTTATGCTGCTATCTTTGTGAGTTCATCAGGCATACACAAAAGGAAAGGAAGCAAAGCTCCTGTCTCATTGAGCCACTGGAACCAGGACAACCCAGCCAGCACAGTGGGATCACTTCTCACAGAGAGCACGTGGGACAAAGGTGGGAATCAGAGATAGGCACAAAAACAAGACATCCAAGAGCCCCCCCAAAATTCTAAGGAATTTAGACATTTTCAAAGTTGTATGGTAAAGCAGTTGTCATGCAAACAAAACAACAACAAACATAAAGATACCTATGTGGAATATCCACACATTACGACGAGTTTAGGAAACATTATCTATATATTGGCAGCTCCCTCCTCCGGTTATCTCCCTCCTGCTCTAGTCTGGCTGAAATATCATCTTTAGTTTGGCACTTGTTATTCCCAAAGGCACTGTACTTTTCAAAAGTAACAAAATATAGCATATCTCATTCTTTTTAAACATTTTAAATTGTATTTTATGTGTCTGTATGTTTTGCCTGAATTTGTGTATGTGCACCACTTGGGTGCCTGATGCCGGTGGAGGCCAGAAGAGGGAACTGGATCCCCCGAGACTGAAGTTACAGACAGTTGTGATCTACTCGGTGGGGCTCTTAGAATGGAATCTGGGTCCTCTGAAGGGCAGCCAGTGCTCTAAACCACTGAGTCATCTCTCCAGCCCCTCGCGCACTCTTGTCTATGTCTAAAGAGGCAAGGTAATTCTGATATTCGGAGTATAAATATCTGATCCTTTTGCTCATCCCCAGTGTCAAGCAGATTCTTAGTACATAATAGACACAAACCATATATTCAATAAATATACCTCCATAAATATATAAAAACACAAATGCATATAGTTACATAAGGTATTTGCATGTAAAACACTACAGTTACAAATGTACATATATCTTGAAGATTTGCTTCCTTAGCTATTTTAGATCTATTCAACCCTTGTTTCATTTTAATAATTAATCACATCAATGTATTCATAAAACAGTCTTGAAACAAAACAATTAAATATGCAATGTACTCTGTGATTCCTTCAAAAACCCACTAAGCCAATTTTCTTTTTGGCACGGAATATCCCATTATAACATTTAAGATTAAATTCCCACTTGCTTTGGGTTTTCTGCTCAGTTGCAGTTAACTTTAAGACGCATTCTCCCAGGACCTGTTTTTCTTAAATCCATCAGACATCAGCTCAGTACAGAAGCAGCATTCTCCGTGTCTGAGGTCATCTGAAACACTATTTTTCTTTGTGAGCATTAAGTACATTTATTAGCAGGTATCACGTTGAGAACATGGGTGTCATGAGCAGAAAACACACAAAATTCCCTTCCAAGTTTGTCTAATGTATTTACAAGAAAATACTTAACTCCCTTTCTTCTAAAGGATGATACCAGCAACCAGTAAAAGATATCTGTAAACAACATTGCAGGATGTGATGTGGTAACTTTCAGCAATCTTACAGACTTACCCAGTTAGAAGTGTACACACTTAACAGGACCATGAAGCATGCAAGCTTTATGAAAGGGATTCTTAAAACCAAACAACTATTCCGTCGGGATTAATTTTTGCTGTGACACTCAGTGGAGATATGGTGCCTATTGAGAGAACAAACAAACAACAAAAAAAGATGAGCTGTACCTTGGAAACTTGGAGTTGGAATGCTTGAGTGTCTTTGAGTTTGCGGTCTGTCTTAGCTTGTTCCTGATGCTATAACACAGTATTTTAGGCTGGGTAATCTATAAACATATTAGAATTTCCATGATTGTGGAGAGTTGGAGTATTGCAGATCCAGAGTCAAATTTTCTTAGGTTTTCTTTAGCTCCTCTGGTAGTCATTCCTTGCCTGCCTCTGTGTTTGATCTCACATTCCTGTAATTATCAGGCGAATCCTGCGGTGTATTAAAAGACAGCTTCCATCAATCCCAAAGGCCGGCTAAAAACAGCATCGGGAAGGGGAAACCTCCAGCAGAGATGTCCCTGCTTTGCTTCGACCCACATACTGATGTTTCCAGCAAAGTATTTGAAAAGCACCTTGGTCTGTAACTTTTTCATTCTGCAACTGTAGGAACTTCATGGAACCATCACCACGTTGGAACGTGATAGGTGGGTGACCTGAATCTGTGTTCCTAGGCTCTCGTATTTGACTCCAGCGTGAACTCTTAACTCCCTTGGAGGGGAGAGCTGGTTTTTGTGTCGACAGTTGTTCTGTGGGGCGTTCTCATCCTATAGTAAATGAACCACCCTCAGTTTTTCTTCGGTTCACTTTGTGTGTGATCTGAGGAAGGAGGGACACCAGTCCATAGCCCCCAAGCCCTAACCAGCACAAAAGTCTCCTCCAAAAATTGGACCAGGCAGCGCCACAGCCCACCCAATTATGAATCTCCAAGGGGAATCAAGTGTCACACAGAAAGACCCACAAAACAGGTAACCTGTGGCCCCTCCCGTCCAGAGGAAGGGCCAGAGGCTCAGCCTGCCCTGGAAGGGAGGGGAGGAAACCCTAATGGAAGTTGGAAAAATTTTTTTAATCTTTTGAGTCTTCGCATGAGAATGGGTCTCAAGGCCTTTCCCTGTAAATGCTCTTTGTCTGAACTGATGTGAAAGTGAACCCCAGAAGACTGAGGCAGAGATGTGGGGTGGGGGCCTTCACCTCGCTATGAGCAGACTCCCAGGACTTGTCCTGATACCTGAGACTGCACAGCTACTGTTAAGAGTCAGGACTTGCTTGTAAAGAGGCAGCTCTGAGCTTCCCAAGTGGCTCACCCCAATTCTCCATTTCACCTTCTAACTCCAGAAGGGAAAGGAACATCTTTGTGCATTTCTTGCAAAACATGTAACAACGCAACATTCCTTTGTGATCACCTCACTTTCTGGAGTCTTGGGGGAAATGGGAACTTTATCTAAAGAACCAGAATCAGCCGCCATCAACTAAATACTGCCATCAGGGAGTGCCAGCTCCCCTTAGTTATTCACTTCCAGAGTTTCCCCTTTGTGGCTAAGGGCGCGCTTGAGATGGAAGCAGACAAGGGATGTTCCCAGGGTCCTTTATCAGTGTGAGCATCTCTTGAAGACAGGATCCATGTTTCCCCTATGCCAGGAAGTCTGTGTGCTTAACAAACGCTGATAATTTAGTTGGCTGCTAAGAGTTTCTAAGATATTTGTCAAGCACGTATTTCACGTACTCAGGTACTTGTTTTTGTGATCTGACTTCAAAGGCCGGAGTGGGTCGATAACTCTCAGTTAATGAGTGATAGAATCTTCAGCCAGCCCACCACCTCCCCCTGATCCACCACAGCTTCAATACAAACAGCACTCATTCCTTTGTGCTTTGTCTGTTTGGTAGGGGGCCTGTTTTGTTGTTGTTATAGCAGCGTTGGGCATGGAACTGGAGCAAACACACCAGCACTGTAGTGTTGAGTCACATTTCCGGTCCTTATCTGCTAATGTAAAATGCTTGCCCTACAAAGTTGAGACTTATTCCCTCACCATACAGAGAATAACTAAACTCAGTGAAGTTAATAAGCATTTATTTATCTCCTATTTGAAAAGCACCAAAGCCTTGGGGGTAAGAGTATCACATATCTGAGTTTGTAATCTAAAAAGCCCAAGACTCGGTGATGTGAATCCCAGCTGTATAACTTCAATAAGGCAAGTTAGTCAACTTCTCTGAGTCTGTTGCCCCACAAGTAGAATGAAGATAATAGCTCCCACTCCCAGGACTCCCTGAGAATTGATTAGATAATATCGAATTTTGACTTTCACCCATGCTCAAGACTTAATGACCTACACCATTATAACTGCTAGCACTGTTTTGCATTTGTTCGTGTTGTTATAATGACCTTTGAAAAAAGATTTCCTGAGACATTAGTACTGGTTAACCCCCTGGGTCAAATTACTTCAGCAAAAAAAGCTGACCAGTCTTCTATCTGGGCTCTGAAGGACAAAAGACAGAATTTTTGCAATTGATAGAACATTCTGGTGAAGGATCATGGGCACTGGGCTTTAGAGAGGTTGTGAGTGCAGAGGCTGAGTAGGCAATCTCCGAAGGTACTAGAGGTCATGAGGAGAGCTGTTAGCCACACCCTTTCCCTTGTGTCCAGCAGGTATCACTTGGACAAGTATTGCCATTCCCAGGCAGTACTTGAGGACTGTGGAGGAGCGTCCCTACTGCTACTGTCTCTTTCCTTTTTTCTACTTAAAGGGAACTGTGTAGAAGTGCAATTTGAGGTCAAAACACATAAGCACTTAAGACTCTGCTTTCCTGCAAATCCTTGAGCAAATATTAACTCATTCATCATCTCCTCACCTCTGAGAGTTGAGAGAGCGGGACCTGAATAGAGGTTGGAACGTCATAATCCCCTCTGTAATTTGCAGTACCAGCAGTGTTCATTAACAGAGGGGCTAAGACTTTGGGAAGCTAAATGTGCTCTTTCAACCTCTATCACACGATTCACTCCAAATGTGTTTGCAAAGAAGGGGGAAAATGTGAATGCTGCACAGCCTTAAACCAGTTGGCCATCTCAGAGATTGGAAGATAATGACAAGGAGGAAGAGAAGGGAAGGAGGTAGGGGGAAGGACGGAGTGGGGAGGAGGAGGAGGAAGAGGGGGACAGGGAGTGGGGAGAGGTGGGGGGAGGATGAGGATAATTTTCCTTTTCAGATTTATTATGAACTATTGTTTATTGTGAACTATTACTTGAACATTTTAAGTGGAGGAAATAAACGCTGGTTGAAAGTCGTTCATCAACCACAGACATTTGAAAGCAAAATTCCAAAGATGTCTACTGTGTCTTGTTGAATTAAACCACGCACAGAAAGTTGCGCAACTGGAAGTCTTTGCAAACAGTGAGGACAACAGTGATTGGTGACTGGGAAGGGAACTGAAAGTTGAAACACAAGGTTGACTAATCCCGGCGCAGGGCTGCCTGTCTGCGACCGCGTTCATAACCTGTTACAAAGGGGATCCTCTGCAGACCTTGGAAAAGGAAGTCAAACTTTTGGAGAAAATCTTTGGTTCCTTAGCTAGGAAGCCCTAGGTAGATTCTCTGCCCCAAGTCGGCACCCTTTACTCTCTTTGAGAGTAATGAGACACATGAGGCCCCCCCTTCTTTCCCCTCTTTAGAACTTGCTTCATGATTTTCCTATTGTCCTAGACATATTGGAAATAAATGAGGCTCCCCGCAAAGCCCCTTTCTTTCTGCTCATCCTATCCATCTCTTCCCAAACCTCTTCTCTTTTTAGAATAGTCACTGTGATAAGTAGAGAAAAAACAGTTCCACAAACATGAGGGGTTGGGTGCTAAAGATAAGGTTTAACATCCGTTGCTCGCCATACTGATTATGTACAGAAGTCTTTTACTGGTTGGAAGGCCAAGATAAGTTCTGTCTCTGCTAGAGTCCAACAAAGCACCTTTTCACCCTGTCCTGGGTAGATCTGAGTCTGGGAAATTCTCTTTTTATTTGGAACGTGTTTGTGTGTATACTCATCCACGTGCATGTGCTCATGAGAGAGAGGGAGAGAGAGAGAGTGTGTTTATAGGAAGTGTAATGATTTTTCCAGACAGAGTCTTGCTCAATAGTATAGACTGGCCTTGAATTTGAGTTTTTTGTGCCTTAGCCTCTGGAATGCTGTGATCATAGATATATACTACCGTGTCTGGCTAATAACAGAAAGCTCTGATGTTCCTAATCATAATCGCAAGTGCCTATAATAACCATAATTTTCTTTTTAAAAAGATTCATTTATATTATTATTTTATTTTATATTATTATTTTATTTTATATTATGTGTGGGGACCCGAGTACACATGTGTCTATGCACCACATGTGTACAGGTGCCCCTGGAGGCCAGAAGGTCAGATTCCCGGAAACTGGAGTTTCAGGCAGGTATAAGCTGTCCGATGTGGGTGTTCAGATCTAAACCTGGGTGTTCTGAAAAAGCAAGCCGAGTACTCTTGACTGCTGAGCCATCTCTCTACCCAACCATAATTTTCTGATCAAAAGGATGCCAGAGAGATGATTCAGATTAGTGTGCCCCTTTGGCCACTGGAAAAGTCACCTTAGTCTGGAGATGATGATGACGACACCTAAATAAGCATCTTCTCATAAGAGCTGCTCTATCTGGCCACAGGAGGATTGGCAGAGTGCTTTGTGTCCTTTCTCCGGGATATTTCATGCTGCTCTTTGTCTCCCAAGGATAACACTTCCCAGTTTCCTGGTATAGATGGGAATAAGTCTCCGTGAAACCATTTGTAACTAAACTTTTCCCACTGTCCTCTAACAGATGTGCTTGGCGTCTGGTGAAGTTTCTGACATTCAAGAAATCATTCCTTTGATGGTTGATCTTCATGGTCAGCTTGACTAGATTTAGAATCACCTCGGAGACACATCTCTGGGTAAGTCTGCGAGGTGTTTCCAGAGAAGTTTAAGTGGGAAAGAAAGACCCACCCTGAATGTGGGTGGCACTGTCTCATGGGTGGTGGGATTCTGGATTGAACGGAAAAGATAAAAAATGAAAGTGAGCTGAATATCAACATCCATCACTCTCCTTCTGGACTGTGGACACAATGTGATCAGCTGCCTTGTGTCTTTGCCACGAGGCCTTCCAGCCAGGATGGACTATATTCCTCCTTAAACTAGGAGCCAAGGAAGCCCTTCCTCCATTAAGATGCTTCTTTCAGATATTTTTATCATAGCAACTAAAAAGCAATTAGTGTAATTCCAATGCCACTAACGAAAATAGAGGTTTAGCTTATATACTCACGTCACAAAGAGAGTACTCTGAAACAGCCAGTCCTCACCAAGTCTCCTAATTCCTCCTTTTCTCTCTCCCCACATCTTCTTCACCTTAACATCTTGTTTAGTGCTAAACCTTGTTTAGTGCACCTGATTCTATCCCTCTTCATCTGTCTGTCCAGTTGGTACATTTTCCATGCTTATTGCAAATCCAAGAGACTCGGACTAACAGCTAATAGTTTTTGAGTCTGCTGCAATTCAGAGGAATAAGATCCTGACTCCAAGGGAGCTGAGCACTTGTACAAATGGAAACAATGTTAATGGGGGAACCCTGGGATGAAGTTGTAATTTTCCCACAATACCTAAAATCGCTTAGTTTTTACCATCTTTTCCTGTTGAAGACAATCCCATCAAGTCCAGCAGAAAAATGTGCATCCCTTGCAACATGACTTTGACCTTGCCTTAAGAAAGTGCTACTCTGAATTTATTCATAACTTGGGTTTCCTAATAAAGTCTCTTAACAATTATGAAAAATGAATAATGTGAGTCTAAACCACATCTCTTTAATTCAGAGGCTCCTCACTTGACACTAATTGTTACCCTTGGTTAGCCTCAATTATGAGAATGAGAGAAAATATGCATAGCCTTAGCCTTGGTCCATTCCTTTAGCCTCACAAAAACTCCCAAAGACAACATCCTCATTTCTAGAGAAGGACATTGAACTCTGAGAGATTAAGCCACTTGTTCACAATCTCCCTGCTTTCCCAGAGTGGACCCGGTTAGATTCTACATCCATCTGGCTATGTTACTTCTGTCATGCTCCATGTTCCATGGCAACACTACTCTGTCATGTTCCACAGCATGTTCCAAACTCTACTAACCCTGTCACATCTGAAAAAAGCACTGAAAGTAGATAATGGCACCTCTCCAGAGCCAATGTGAGCTCGCCATCAGAAGTCTGACTCCTTTCCAAGGGCTACCGGAGTCAGATGAGTTGTTTGCCAGCCCCATCTCAGGCCATCAGCTCAGCAACTGTACCGCTTCTCGTCTCCCAGCGAAGATGCATTGTCACAGAGCAGCCATCACCATAGAAGCTCAAAGGAATGCTTGTCTGTGTCACAGAGCAAGCCTTGGCCGCCTTCCTTAGGGGATGGCAGCAAGGGATTTGTCCCAAAGAGGAAGAAACGTTATTTGTAGCAACTCAGCTGTTCTGGTCACATTAACTTCTCTCTCTCTCTCTCTCTCTCTCTCTCTCTCTCTCTCTCTCTCTCTCTCTCTCTCTCCCGCTTTTCATACTTTGCACACGATGCTCAAAGAGTAAGAAAATCACGTCGCTCTTTTAAAACCTACTCCACGCTGAGGATCACCACATGGAATGTGGCTGCAGTGAAGGCAGTGAAGGGTAGGGGATCCTTCAAAGCCACTGGAAACCACTGCAGAGGCCACAGGAAAATGCGAGATTGCTGTCACTGAATCTCTGTCTTCTTACATGAAAATCTTCTACCCTGGACATTCAGGGGAAGTAATGACTTAACTGTTTTATCAGAAAATATGAGTACTCGACATTCTTGTTGTGGTGCCGGGTGGGACTTCTCTTCTCCTGAATTGGAAATATCATAGGTAAACCAAGCCAAAACCAAGATTTTTGCGGTCCCTTGAGACCTAAAAGGTCATGGATCACTTTAACAAAATAAATTTCATATTGTTCTAATTTGTATGTTTTAAATTTGCATAAATATGTTGTTAAACAATTACTTTGATACTCAAGGAAAGTTTGAGGCTTTTTCTAAATAAGTTCCTGAATCACCCGACATGGTAGCACACACCTTTAAACCCAGTGCTTGGGAGGCAGTAGCAGGAGAATCTCTGTGAGTTGGAGGCCAGCCTGGTTTACATAGCTAATTCTAGGACAGTCAAGGCTAGTAGAAAGACTGTCTTAAAAAATAAAAATAAAAGATAAGTTACTGAGGCCTTTTCCCTTGAACATAGGGGATTAGAGAGATGGCAACAGTTAAGAGCACTGGCCGCTCTTCTAGAGGACCTGGGTTTGATTCTTAGCACCTACATGGTGGCTAACAACTGTCCATAACTCCAGTCCCAGGAAATCTGATGCCCTCTTCTGGCCTCTGTGGGCCCAGCAAGCATGCGGTGTATCAACATGCAGGCAAAACACTCAGACGCATAAAATAAAAATATTTATAAAAATAAAAAATAAATTAAAATCTCAAAAATAAATAAATGAATGAATGAATGGATGGATGGATGAATAACTAAATAAATAAATAAGTAAATAAGTAAATAATAAATTAATTAATTTTAAAAAGACCAGTTTGGCCAGTACCAAGTGCCCCTTGATACCAAATGCCTGAGCAGTCTCATGCCTGTGGCCAATAGGGTTTCAATGCAACCAAGATGACTGTTTCCACTGTGTTCCAGCTGCCACACCACACTACCTCACCTCTGGCCACCCACCCCCAGTTATTGCGGGTGACGAGGATGGGAAGAAGCTGATCTCATGTGTTCACCAAGCTTATTACTCATGAATGCCCTCACGATTCCCACACACTCTCATACTTTCTGTGAAATAATGCGGTATGTGTATTATTTTAGCCAACACCCAAATACTTAAAGTAATATTAAGCAATTAGTTCCTAAGGGTCAAAGGACCCACAAAATGCTCTCAGAAGACCAAGATGTCAAATACAAACTACTCTTCCAACCAGACCCTCAGCCATTTCATATGTGGAGTCCTTCCTTGGCACAGCCTAGGAAACCATCTTCGGAACTGACTCAGGCCGGAGACCCTTGCTTAAAAACAAAGCACACACACAATCTTTTTGATTCCCTTGCTGATATGATGTCAGTCCAGATCTATATCAGAACCTGACCCTAGAGCTCCAAATCCATTCTAAAACTTGCATTCATTTCTCTTCTGGGGCAGATAAGGTTACATTGGAAGATAACTTGGCCCATTTAAAAACAACAGTTTGACGGTGCTTTCCTATAAGTCTAGACTAGCAAATGGACCAGTTCTCCAAGAAAAAGAAAAAGAAAAAAAGATCTTTGTGTTTATGCCTTAAGAGATATTTATCTACATTAAATATACAGTCTTTGGAACAAAAAGAACAGTTTCCTCTTTCTATAACATTTGGCGTCATTATTATTTTAAAAGATAATTGTGTTCAGCCACTGCCAGATGACTGCTGAGTTCTGCTCCTTCCCCCCCTCTCTCTCTATATATATATTAATAATTTGCTTTTAAAGAGAAAGTCGCGGGGTCTGGGTATAGACAAGGTAATCCATGGCCTCTCCCCCACCCCTTTTCCAGCGGTGAGAAAATTGCAGGCCTGGAACTTACACTTTGTTTTCTATAATTCCATCGAGTTTGAAACCCAAAAGGGTGTATTTCTGAGGGGCAGGCTGCAACATGAAAGGGAAAATGGCTGAGGGGTGGGTGTTTGAAAAGAGGTCCAGTAGGTCAGCATTTGGCTCCGAAGGAACTGAAAAGGGAGGATTCTACTTCGTGCCTTTTCTCTTTCAAGTCTCACTTTTGTTCCCTGGCATCGGGAAACACAGTAGACATTTGTCACCGGTAGCTCTGCGGAGACTCCAGTGCTCCTTCCTCCCAGGTTCTTTGGACTTTGGACATGTAAGAATCGGGTTTTTTGCACAGCTGAGGAATTTTTGTGCGGTCTTTATCAGCCAGGCAAGAGGCTGCGAAGGCAGACTTTGGGAAAGGGTTCCAGCAGTTCATAAATCAGGTCTAAATGAATAGGACGGGCTATTCTTTTTGACAACCCCCCTCCCAAAAATAATCCTCCTCTTTGTACTCTCTTCTCTGGGCCAGAATGTTATGTGAACAAGAACTGGGGGTCTGGTGGAGACAGGGTGCTTTGAGTCACTCAATATAATTTGTTTTTTCTGGCCAAACCATGAAAGAGAATTTCATTCTGCTCTCCGTTACATTTATATGATACCATCTCTTTTGATATCGTCAAGGGTTTTAGGCCAGGCTGCATAGCATTGCTGATAACAAAATTCTTTGGAAAAAAAATCTGTTGTTTTTCTTTTTCCTTTTTTTTTTCTAAACCATTTTTCACACATCAAATAACAGCAGCTGAAATCAGCTGGAGTTTGTTCTTGACTGGCCAGAAAGTAAAACATACTTTTCATATGCAATCTCTAAGAAGCCCTAGAAACAGAACACAAAGCACTCTTTCCCACTTGCTCTGCAGCTGACAGAATCTACATGACTCTTTTTAAAAGTTAGATTTGGCATACTAACCAAAAAGCAGTTATCACACAGAGATTCTCTAGAGTGATCTAACCTTCTTTTTTACTTAATATATTATACTTATAAGAGAGGGTAGGCTTGGGAGAAGGACAGTGTTCTTAACCCTAGGGAGGACATAAAACCAGAAGCCTAGAAGGACCAAACACAATCCCAAGTTATAATCAGGCAAAGACCAGCAGAGATGATCAGAGCCGAGTTCTGAAATGCAACCATTTCCCCAGTGCCAGCTAAGAGCATTGGCATTTCCTGTCTGCGCCATCGCAGAAAAGCCTCACCGAAGCTGGAATAGGAGGCAATGACTAGTGAAATGCCCGAGTTCCAGGATCTGTGTCTAAGCTCTTAACTAACTTGACATTATACTTGCACCACAATCAATCACAGAACTTCCATAAGGAACAACCTGAGCAGGTAATCCCCACTGCACAGTGAGCCCTACTCTCCCACGGCAACAGGGACTGGACTATCTGATGGTGTTAAGGAAGATTTGAACTGATGTATTCACACTGTGCTGTGACATGGACAACTGCATCATGAGCTCTCCATGGCAAATGCCGGGCTGCCACACCAACACTCTTTAATGTCTTAGCTGCATATTGTACCGGTGACCAGAACTCTTGCTTCCAGCAGAAATCTGGTAAAGAAGAATCTGATTTTCTTAATGACTCCCAGAATTATTTCTCTCCAATCTTACTCTCCCAGACCCAGGTCGTCTTGTCTAGGGAAGTTTCACAATATGCTTGGTCTCTAGTGTGATAAAACAGAATCATCTGTTCATATTATATTTTAAGGCAAATTCCGTGTCTTGTAGCCTTGTTGTGTGATTTATTTGGCCCTTAGGGGGCTTCTCCTGAAAGTGCTGAAATGCCACACTGACATTTCACTTCAGACTTACAACCACTGACACTTCAAGTAGGATTTATTTATTACTGGAGGGTTTCTCCCATTAAAACTCAGTGTGTGTCACCTCCACCTCCTGTGGAATCTATCCTCTAACAGGAAGAAGGGAGCACTCCAGGGGAGGGAGGGCAGGGAAGGGAAACAGAGCCGTGCCACACCCCGGGGATGGGAAATCATACCAGTGAGTGCTTTCTAATGAAGCCATCTACTTCAGCTTGTCTATCTGGATCATCCTCAGAAGAGTAATTGAAACAGGAGAACTACACTCAGGGGTTCAGGGGAGAGGCCTCTAAACAGCAGCTGGAAGCATTTTGTAGCAGTTCAGGGGCTACACTTATAGATGCAATGTGGCTACTCTCACTTCCAATCGTCACTATCAAATAACACAAGGTCGGAAGGCTTTCAAAATGGAAGACCAAAGAACCAGTAAGGCTGGAGACTATCCTTCATTCCATCCAAAAATTTGATAAATAGGAATCCATCGATATGAGGTTTTTGCTCTGTTTTGTTTTGTTTTTTCCCATATTTACATCTTGGCTAACATAATATGAACACTCACTCACAACAAAGCCTTCTCAGTTCTGCAGGTCCTTGTCCTAACAAGATGCCAGGTTCACAAAGGTATACGGTGGCTGCTTCTGAGGATGCCACCAAGTAAACAAAGGTCCTCTGTCTCATCTTCAATCCCAAAGGGCCAGGCCTTTGGAGACTGAGCCTGCATCTCAGACCTGTTCTAGGTCACCAAGCTCTGATAAGGCAAGATTCTAGCAAAGCAAGATGGAGAATCTGCCCTGCTGATCTGTGAGTTAGCAGAGCACGGGGCCCGCGTTGCAGAGGAATAGGGGCTTGGTCAGGAAGCATTATTCTCAAGGACTAGATGAGAACTACAAAGGGAAAAGTCACTGAGCACAAGTTTGCCCTGGAGATAGATTTCTGCACTGCTTAGCATCTAGCCTTGATCATAACTGATGGAATTCTTATAGGAGCACCATAGTTCTTTGCCCTTCTCAGTTTTTATCTATATATACATAAAATTAAGCAGAAAGCTACTATGATTAAGAAGTGGTGACATTCTCCATTTCCAATTTTTATTACTAAAGGAAATGATTTAGCAATTTAAAAACCAAAATGCATTCAGTAAATCAGACGTTGGAGTAGACTCCAGCGAGTAAGATCAATGACCATTATGTGAGCCAAACTGCTCACATTGTAAATAACACCTCCTGTTGGGACTCGAAATACTCCATCAGAAAACACCATGACTTGATTTGGAGTCAGCTTTAGGAAATCCATAACATCTGAGTGAGTTTCCCTGAAAACTGGACAATTTCTTCATCAGTAGCAATCCCGTCTCTCGCATGCCTTCACAGGGACCCATTTCAAGTCTCCTTACATGGCACGGTGAGTCAGCAGAGAGGAGGGGAATGAGGGAAACTGCCTGTAACTGCTCAAGGCAGCATTTTAAGCCATCTGCCAAACCCCAGGTCGCCAGCTGGCTAGGAGCAGTACTCGTCCATCCAGTAAAGAATCACGTACATGTCGCTGAAGATAGACATAAATTGTTCCACTTCAATCTGAATCATCCACAGGAATAAACAGTCAAGTGTATTCCCCTGGTAAGGTGGCTGGCAGTGTGAGCCACAAGGTAAATTATGAAGGATTAATTTCCCACTTGTCCTTCTACCAAGAACACAGTGTCCAATGCTGTTCCCAAAGCTTCTTGGACACCCCGACTCTTGCCCCTGTTGATACCCCAACACACATCCTATTTCCCCAGCTCTGAGTCTAACTTGCCTTTTTTGAAAAGAAGCTGTGTTTCAAACAAATGATCCCTACATTTGACTCATTTAACTTCAATATTTACAACTTTTGCCCATAACACATCTACGAAGACTTCCGAATCTTACCATCACTAAAAATCCAATACAACTTTTTGTAACAAGGAGGCAAGTCAATTTAATAGAAATAAATAATATCATCAAAAGTAACTAAATACTATTATCTGCTTAAAATACAGAGCTCAAGTCTTGTTCTGTATCTGTTAACTTGTACCAGAAGCTGAGAGTGATGTCTTAGCACCCAGCTGAGACATCTATAGTCTAGAGGACTGAAGGAGAATGGCAAGGTGAAACTCTTATCTTGTGTGAATTGATCTTATTTAATACCAAGTCAGCTGTAGTTCATTCCCCTCCAGATCATCCAGTGTAGAGAGAAGAACTGTCTTGTAAATCTTGCTCTGTGGGAAACAAGATTTAGCAGGGCTTCTCACAGTGTGGTTCCAGGGCAGAATGTGTGATTAATACATTCCTAGGCTCTACTCACAATTATCTCAGAATGGTTTTAGGAATCTGTTCCACTACTCAGTCCTCCACACCCCACACCCTACGCAACCTGTGCCTTGAGACCAGATCTTGCTTGTAGCCCAGGGTGGCCTCACATAAGTGATCCTCCTTCAGAGGTCCTCAGAATTCAGCCATGTGCTATCACATTGAACTAGGATCTTTCTCCTCTTCCTACTCCTCCTCCTTCTCTTCTTCTTTTTTCTTCTTCCCCTTCCTCCTCCTCCTCCTTCTTTTCATTTTTTTGAGACAGGGTTTCTCTGTGTTAGCCTGACTGTCTTGGAACTCTCTCTGTAGACACACTGGCTCAAACTCAGGGATCCACCTGTCTCTATCTCCTGAGTGCTGGATTAAAGGCATGCTTCCTTTTATACGATATAATTAATCCTTTGAGAATTTTTGTCATATTCATCCAGCTAGTTTTCCCCTAACTCTTCTCAGATCCACTCTCACCTCCCCAATCCCTCCCAACTTTTTGTTCTCTCTCTCTCTCTCTCTCTCTCTCTCTCTCTCTCTCTCTCTCTCTCTCTCTCTCTCTCTCTCTCTCTCTCTCTCTCTCTCTCTCTCTCTCTCTCTCTCTCTTTCTCTCTCTTTCTTTAAATAACCCAACAAGTCCAATTTGGATTCTCCATATACTTTTGGGTGTGAGACCATTCACTCAATTGTGATTAATCTACCAGGACCATATCCTTAAAGAAAACTGAGTCTCCCTCTTCTAGAAACCAAAGCAATTCAATTGTTCCTCAGTTAGGGACAGGGGCTTATAAGCTTCCTTCACCTCTTAATGCTAGAATGTTTACTGGCTTGATTTTGTGAAGGCTTTGTACAGGCAACCACAGCTACTGTGACATCATGAGTGTAGGAGTTCTGTCATGTCCAGAAGACAGTATTTCAGTCTGGGCCTCCTTGATCTCTGGCTCTTACAATTTTTCAATCCCCTCTTCTACACTGGTCCCTGATGCCTTAGGAAATATGTGATATAGTTGTCCCATTTGTGGCTGCACAAAGAAATTTCTCTGATGAAGATTGAAAGATACACTAATCTATGGGTATAGAAATGCAAATTTAAAGAGCAGTTTGAAACTATATCCATTTAGCAGAATAATAATAATAATATATTCACTTCTGGGGTCTATGAGCTCCACAAACACTAGTTCTTGACCAGATTGACATACTAGCAATGTATTTTCTCCTGTAGAATGGACCTTAAATTCAATCAGAAAACAGTTGGTTACCCCTAGAATATTTGTGCCACTATTGCACCCATGGGCATATCTTGCCATACAGGTCATTGCTGCAGTTCACAGGGTTCACAGGTAGCTAATACTGTTTACCCTAGCAGCCTTTCAGTACTGTAAGAGGTACCCAGCAGTGAGAAAGCTTCCTGGTCAGTACCAACTTGATTTCTCCATGCCCTGTATCTAAATTGGGTGGTGTCTTCAGCAATAGAGTCTTACCATCAAGTTCTGGTAGGTAGCTAAAAGCAAAGGAAATAGCCTGTATTGTTTTGGGAGATCTCTGGGTCATCCCAACCAACAAATTGAGATGAGGTACACTAAACTTCACCCCATGGCTTCTGGGAGAAGCAATAGCCCCTGTGTAGGATAACTCCAATTAAAATTGTATGTGTGTGAGTGAGAAGTTTATAAAGTAGTAGATTTCCATGTGGCTTTTAAAAACATCCTTAGTGTTAATTAACCTTCTCCAAATCCCCTCATCTGTCCTACCCTCTCATCTCTCTCCCAACGTAAACCCTCCCCCTTATTCCCCTTTTCCTCTACATACCACACATATCATGTGTTCCATGACCTCCTCTCCCTTAAGATCTCCCCTCCCTCCCCAACAATCTCCATTTTCTAGTTTCCTAGAATCTACAGGTACTATGAGTTAAACACACAAGTCTAAAGATTTGGTGTTAAGATCCACAGATGGGTGGGAACATGTGACATTTGTCTTTATGCGTCTGGGTTACCTCACTCAGTATAATGTTTTCCAGTTTCATTTATTTACCTGCAAAATCCATGCTTCCATTTTTTCTTTTACAGCTGAATAAAATTCCATAAACTACCATGTTTCCATTATTCATTCATCAGTTGATGGACATCTAGGCGATTTCCAATGGATGAGCCCATGTCTCTGTAGTAGGAAATAAAGTTCTGTGGGCATATTCCCAGGGGTGAGTGCCATAGCTGGATCACATGGTAGGTCTATTTCTTAGTTTTCTAAAGAACTGCTCTACTGATTTTCATAGTTGCTTCACCAATTTTCACTACCATAGACAGTGCAGGAGGGTTGTCCATTCCCCTCATCTTCACCAGCACTCCTTGGCTTTTATTTTTTTTAATCTTAGCCATTCTGATTAGGGTAAGATGAAATCTCAAAGTAATTTCAATTTGTGTTTCCATGATGATTAAGGAGGGGGTAAAGACTTAGCCATTTGAGTACTTCTGAGATCCTCTCTCCAGTTCTACAGCCTGTGTGTGTGTGTGTGTGTGTGTGCAGAGCCTGTATTTGTGTGTGTGTGCAGAGCCTGTATTTGTGTGTGTGTGCGGTGTTTTTGAGACAAGGTTTTTCTGTGTAACAGCACTGGCTGTCCTAGAACTTGTTTTGTAGACCAGGCTGGCCTTGAACTGACAGAGATCTGCCTCTCTCTGACTCCTGAGTGCTAGGATTAAAGGCATTAGCCACTATGCCTGGCTACAGCCCACTTTTCAATGGAGTTGTTTCTAAGTGTTAGGGTTTGCTGGTGGTGGGAGTGGTGGCTGGTTGATTAGGTTTTAGTTTTTTGTATATTTTCTATACTTTAATTCTCTGTCAGATATATAGCTGGCAGATTTTTTTTTCCATTCTGTAGGCTGCACCTTCCGTTTATTAACAGTTTCCTTGGCAACACAGAACCTCTTTAATTTCATGGAGTCACAGTTGCTGATTATTGGTCTTATTTCCTGAGTGACCAGAGTCCTGGTTAAAAAGTCCTTACCTGAGCCTGTGTCATGAAGTATACTTCCGATCCTTTCTTCTAAGAGTTTCACAGTTTCAGGTCAAAGATCTTTGATCCATTTGAAATTGGTTTGTGTTCAGGGGTGAGAGAGAAGAATCAAGTTTCATTCTTCTACATGTAGATACCCAGTTCCCCAGCACCATTTATTAAAAATGCTTTTCTCCAATCACAGTTGATGGCTGCTGAGGGAAGAAGAATCAGTTCTTTAAAAGTGTGATCCATGGTGGGTTGTCTGTGTCCCAGTGGATGGCCTTGAATCCATGCACATACAGACTCTATCTTGTTCCCTGCCCCTTGCTCTCTCTATCTGCTTCCTGGTCGGTCACCATGCGACAAGCAGCTCTGCTCTACAGCACTCTCTGCTATGGTGTCCTACTGGTTAAGGGAAAGAGCAACTGCCAGGAATAGACTAAAACCTTGTACCAAAATAAGTATTTCCTATTAGGGTATTTTTCTTATTTTGTCACTGCAACAGAGAGCTAACTAACACAGCTCTGTTCTGGACATAGTTAAAAAAATATTTCTTTCTTTAATGAAATGCTTTCCTCCCTATGAATTCAGTAAGCAGGAACAATCTGAAGTTCAGGGAGTGATTTATGCATAGCTCTAGAATTAGTCAGTAGTAAAAGCTGCCCAACATTGTAAATGTGCTTGGTGCCACTGAATTATACACTTTTAAACAGAGTGGTAAACTTGATATTGTATATTTTTATTGAGTTGAAAAAAAGATTTATTCACAAAAATATTCATGTCATCATTATTTATGGTATAATGGGAACTTTAAAATGCTGAAGCTCAACATGAGAGCCACTGCCACATTTATAGTGCCTTGGGAAATGCTCTGACATGTGCAGAAGAGAAAAACAAAAAATAGAGTGTAAGATTGTGTGGTTGGCTCTCCATGTCCATAGTTTTAGATCTGTGACTCCTTCAGCCAACTTCAGATTAAAAATACAGTTTCTGGCCTGCCGGTGATGGCACACACCTTTAATCCTAGCACTCAGGAGGCAGAGGCAGGCTGATCTCTGAGTTCAAGTTCAGCTTGGTCTTCAGAGCAAGTTCCAGGACAGCCAGGGCTACACAGAGAAACCCTGTCTCAAAAAAATAAAGGAAAAAAGAAAAGAAAGAGAAAGGAAGGAAGGGAGGAAGGGAGGGAGGGAAAGAAAAAGGGAAAGAAAGAAGGAAAGACAGAAAGGAAGGAAGGAAGGAAGGAAGGAAGGAAGGAAGGAAGGAAGGAGGGGAGGGAGGGAGGGAGGGAGGGAGGGAAGGAAGGAAGGAAGGAAGGAAGGAAGGAAGGAAGGAAGGAAGGAAGGAAGGGAGGGAGGGAAACAGTTCTGCTTACAGTGCATAGTTCAGTATGCACTATGGTGGTTATCCCCATAGTAGATGCGAACAAAATTGTTTCTTGGCCTTACCCCCCAAACACTACAGAATAACAGCTACTCCCCTCATTCATATTGTCTCAGGTACTAGAAATAATCTGTAGATGATTTAAGTATAGAGAAGGGTGTATGTAGCTATCTGTAAATATTGCACCATTTAATAGGAGGGACTTGAACGTCTAAAGACATTCTCAGTGTTCTCAGAGGCCTTGAAATCAATTCTGTGTAGGTTAACAAGGGACATCTGTGTAAAATGTTACCTCTGCTATTAAACTAGAACAACCTAGACGGGACCATGTCAGAGTATTACTAGGGATGGGTTCTAGAAGCGGGGCAGGAGCATTAACATTCTAACACCTTCTGAAATTTTCTAAAATTATTGTACATTATTTATTGAACAGGAAAAAAATGAAGAGAATAGTTTTAAAAAGGAAAGAAGTGGTGGCCTACCTATTGATCTCCATGGAAGTACTCCTAGTTAATAAACGAGGGAACATTCAACTCTCATTCTAAATTATTCTTAAAAATGATTACATGTGGGTGGAATTTATGAAAACACACACAGATAACAGCAGCAAACAGACTAAAAGAAAAGAAAAGAAAGGGAAGAAGCATGCTAGCTTTAATAACAAAGACAGAATTACTGTTTTAATAAACTAGCACAGCATGGTGGTTGAAAGCAATGGGAACGCAGTCAGGCATGGTAGAGCACTGCGATCTCAGCACTCTGGAGGCAGAGGCAGGAGCACTGCTATAAACTGAAGCCAGCTAGAGCTATGTACTAAGCCCCAAGACAGTCTGGCCTATAAAAGATGAGACTCTGTTTTCAAACAAAACAAACAAAAAGAAAACCGTGTTATCTTTCAATTCTCCTTCTCAGAAACCTGGGATTACCTATAGGGCTATATTCCTTCCTTCTGGAGAGTCTAGGATAAAACCGTTCCCTGGAGCTCTTCAAGTATATGGAAGCTCCCCAGCATATTCATTAAATTACATCCTCTTCTTCTGTCTTTGACCCTCTCACGTGATGTCTTCTCTCCTCAATCCCCTGTTTCTGTCCTCCTTGATCTATTTTTCTGAACTTGTCTCCTAGTGCAAGAATTTTGTGATTTTATAATAATCTGGAATAATCTGACTAATCTCCAGAACCCTTTCCACCGTGTAAAAGCATTATAACAAGGCCATCTTTGGGAACAGTAACTCGGCTTACCACAAGTAGGTTACAAAACTTTAGCAAATAGAGTGAATAATGAAATCCGTCTAAACTAGAAATGTGGTGAACGGGTAGGGAAGTTTTTAGCAGCTGTCAAGCACCCAGAGAATATACTAATGTTCACCAGATAATTACTTTTAAATCCTTTTGGTTTTAAACCTTGTAAATCCTTCTTAAATACATATTTTCTTAAAGATTTTTCAAATGACTTTTCAGTACCGAACTATGGAAGTAACCACTAAAATAAATAGCATGAAAACTCAATAGTTCATGAGGTCATGCCTTCTGTGTTGCTATAACTTGGACCTTCAGCACGCGATACAGATGCATGTGGTAAAGGCTTGATCCCTCAAGGTGATGTTATGGAAGGTGGTGGGAACTTCAGGACATCTAGCCTAGATACAGTTCTTTTAGGTTACTAGAAGCAAGCCTTCAAAGCACAGTGTGGAGCTCTGACCACGAGGTGACAGCTTTTGCTCTGCCTCATGTTTCTGCCATGATGTGTTTCCTCTCCACAGGCCCAGGAACAACAGGACCAGACAAGCACAAACTGGAACCTGTAAGTCCACCTGCCAAAATAAATCTTCTCTCCTTATAACTGATTGCATCAGCCCTTTGCTACAGTAACAGAAAGCTGACTAACACATATATAGCACACTTATCCTGGCTTCAATATAAAACACATCAAGGCATGCCAAGAAAATAAAATCCCATCTTCCACCTCTTGTTGAGAAACAATGTTTCTAAGTTAGAGCAATTGTTTTGGCCTCAGTAGATCTAAAATAGAGCCTGTGGTTGCTTCTTTGTCTTAGTGGAATGCATAGACTGCTTCAATTCATTGTTCTTTTCCAATGTTATTTATCTTAATAACGACATATGTAGTATGTTTATAAATCTGTGTCTTCCTTCTTTTGTTTCTCAGTTCATTCAAGCCTTTTGATTTGTCATAAGAATCATTATTATATAGCATGCTGGCATATTTATGAATATTTTCTAACATTGAGTTTTAAGAAACACACATAAAATTACACAAATCTTACTCCCGTTCATGTTGTCTTTGAGGTCTATGCTTGATAACAGTAGTACTATTAAACTAGAAATGAGAGCGTAGATACATGTACATAGACAGATTCGCTGACTCAATAGACACCTACTACTACTTTAAACAGAAAGAGCTCATGGGAGATGCTGACTTATGGATGTACTAGAGCAGGCACATACTATCTTCCAAGAGCCAAGTGCATGCAACACTTTTCTGATTACACTTTAGGGACATGCATCAGCAGCTCGAATTCAGCCGTGGTGAAAGTGTTTACACCATAGAAATTGGCAAGCACTGCAAATCTGGAATTTTGTCAAACTTTTATTGCTGTATCACCGCCGCATATCAGCATAGCGAGCAATGTGCTAAATGCTGAAGGTGTGCATGAGAGAAGAAAGCACAAATTAAAGCTTGAACCTATGAGTATCAGTGAAGGCTCCTTTGGGGACTAAATGTAAGTGTGGACTTCTCTGAGAGACTCCCCACTATTTGCTGAAGAAACTCTGCCTCCATTCACAGGATAGCATGCTAGATTTGTTATCTTTTTCAGAAAATTTGCTTGAATGAATGATCATCCTTTTTTGTTTCTGTTTGTTTATTGTTTCCCTTACTGGAATATAACCTTTTCAGGGACAAAGGTCTTAATCTGTTTTGTATCTCTGAATAGTAATAGTCATTCAGAAATGGTGGGTGGATCCTGAGGGATTAGTAGCATTTGGCCAAGCAAAAAATTAAAGGGAGACCATTTCAAACAGAGGAATCAGAAATAATGACCGGAAAAAGACGGAGAAAGTACAAAATGTGAAGTCAAATCAGAGAGTGACTAGCAGGGTTAGGATTACAGCACTGGGGCATGATGAGTCTCTCACTGAGCAGGGCTAACTCCAAACTCCAAACTTATTTGCAAACAGATTTGTTTGTGAATAAGAAAAAAAGAAAGAAATGCCTCTTTCCTGAAGCCCTGCATTTATGACTGATAAACTAAAATTCTTTTGTCTCAAAAAAGGGGGAAGGGGACCACACCCTAGAAAGCAGCGTTCACACCATTCAAACATGAAGCATTTGGAAGCATTTAGGGCAAAGGGAATACACTGGTTTCTGTGATATGCATTGTTAACGTCCTTCCAAGGGTAACTATGGTCCCTTGACATGACTGCATGTTTCAGACATTCTGAGAAATGTCTTCAGGGGATTTTCTCTTAAATGAGGAGCGGATGATCCCATTCCTAAGAAGGTAATCTAATCTGGTGAGACATAACTGAGTAATTACTCTGCAGAGGTGCACAGTGCTTAGCCTATTCCCAACTTGCAACAATTTATGCATGAGGAGACGGGCTCTCTATGGATGAAGAGAGAATTCAGGAGCCCGGCTGATGATGGAGTGACTAATCCCACTGGGTGGAATTGAGGAAGGTTATGTTTGGGTTGGCCTTGGGAGATGAGTAGGACTTCATCAGGCAAGGAACAGAGAAGGGGCCACTTGAGACAGGAAGATCTCTGATCCAAGCCACAAAAGCCTGAAATTGGGGTGTAGCTATATTTAAAGGTTCAGAGAACTGCCACACATAGAATGACTTACACAACTCTGAACAGAACAACCACCAACATTCTT
>JAMJFZ010001677.1:45000-75810 GCA_026225945.1 Cricetomys ansorgei
ACACACATGTATCACCCCCTAAGCCCGACACACAAATAAATGAAATTTTAAAAAAAATTAACCAAGAGGAGAAAATAAATGAAGAAAGATTTTTCATAAAAAGGAACACTGAACTCAGTACACGTCTTAATAGCAATCACAAAGAGCCAGGAAAAAATGATGAAATAATATCTTCAATGTCCTAGGGAAAAGTAATTTTCAAGCCAGAATTATTGAGAAAATAGAGAAATAGCACAGCAATTAAGAGCAGTTACTGTCTTCTCAGAGGACCAGAGTTCAAATCCCAGTACCCATGCTAGGCGACTCACAGCCACTTACAACTCCAGCTCCAGGGCATGCAATACCCTATTCTGGCCTTTATGGGCACCTAGACACATAGGGCAAACACATTTTCAGGTGCTCACACATACACATAAATGAAAATAAAAATAAACCTCAAAAAGATTGCATGGGAAACAAAGCAGTTCCCAAGAAATATTTAATGAGAGGCTGAAGAGATGGTTCAGTAGTTAAGAGCACTGACTCTCCTCCAGAGAGCCCGACATCTTTTTCTAGCACTCACATGGCAGCTGTCTCTAACTCCAGGTCCAGAGCATCTGACATTCTTTTTTGGGTTCCTCAGGCTCCAGGCACACATGTGATATGTGTATAGCCAAGACACCCATACACATAAATAATAATTCAAAAATTTTAAAGAAATATCAATGACTGTTTACAAATGGACTATACTTCCTAACAACAATGTACCCAAAAGATAGACCATAACTCCCAGACATTTAGAATGTCTGAAATGTCCAAAATAACTCTTGGCTGTGTCCAAGGTAAATTCTAATTGAAATTTTACATGCAAAGAAAGAATTAGAATGAACATTAAAGCTATTGTAGTTATACCTGTAACTCATTGTTCTTTTTCTAGGAAAGATAGGGAGAGATCTGAAATGAATATAATAAAATACCAGCAATCTTTGGAACCAGATGCTAGATGCACCAGTGCCTGTTGTATTATTTTTTATGTATTCACAATACTTCATAATTATTTTAGATTGAAGATAAACTTATTCTGATTTACCAAAACATTACTCACACTTCAACCAATGGAGAAACTGATAAAGACCTGTTGATTTTGTGTTTGTTTTCTGTGTGTGCTAGAAAATAATCTAGATTATTGAACAAAAGCCATCACCCAGACTGGGACCACATTGTTTCTGATCCTCATCCCTGTGTCTCATCTCACTAGAGGTTCAAGCTGGCTGTTCCCAGCCTGCCCTGGAGGTAACAAGAGGTCACCTTCAGATCTATCAAAAATACTTCCTGCTGATGAGCAGAAAAGGCTGTAAAATCCATCACTTGAAAAGAATACACTGTAAAAATCACCCACAGAGAAAGTCAACTCTGGGAGTAAGTGAACATTTAACTAAATTTATGTTGCTCTTCTGCAGGCACCTGAATATCCCTCAGCCACTCAGATATCCTGCAGGCACCAGGGCCTCCTACGAGCACCAGACCTCCCACAGGTACCTGGATATCCTTCAGGCACCCAAAAATCCTGCAGACACCATGGCACCCCACAGATGACCGGGTATCATGCAGGTACTGGGCTAACCTGCAGATACCCAGACATCTCACAGGCATCCAGACATCCTGCAGGCACACAGATATCACACAGGCACCTGGACACTGGTACCTGCATGATGTCCCAGTGCCTATGGGAAGTCCTGGTGCCTATGAAATGTTCAGGTACCTGTGGGATGCCCTAGTGCTTGAGGGATGTTCAGGTGCCTGTGTGGTATCAGGGTATCTGCATGATATCCAGTTGTCTGTGGGTTGCCCCAGTGCCTGTATGATGTCTGGGCATCTGTGGGATGCCCTGGAGCCTGGAGGATATCCTGGTGACTTGAGGGATGTCTGAGTACCTGCAGATGCCCTGGTCCCTACAGGAGGTCCGGGTACTGGTGGGATGTCCCAGTGTTTGTGGGAGACCCTAGTGCCTGTAGGATGTCCTGATGCTTGTGTGCTGTCCAGGTGCTTACAGGAGGCCCTAGTGTCTGTGGGATGTCTTGGGGCCCTGCAGGATGCCCTGGTGCTTGCAGGATATCAGGTTGCCTGCTTGGTGACTAGGGCCCTGGGCAATGTCTGGGTGTCTTCTGGAAGCCCAAAGTTTATGTAATGAATATTCTGTGTAGAAGCCATCTCTGTTCCCCAAATTTCCTGTGCCTCCATATATCAACAGAAGAGATTCAACTGGATGATGTTTATCCCTCAAAGGGGACATGTCAAAATGATGAATGGGCTTGTCTGTAGACACCATGTTGGGGAGAATGGTTGAGCAACCTAGATATCTCATTTCCACCTTCCCCAAAGCAATCAACTCAAAAGAGAAATCCAGACGATCGTTTCCTTTGAAAAATGATGAGTGGGTTGAGGCAGCAAATTCCATTTTCCATCCTGAAGTTTCCCCAACATTATATGACTCATCAGCGTTTTCTTGTTTGAGTTGTCCCACCAGAGAGATAGGGGAAAGTAAAATATCTGCACTAGAGTGTGAAAGGGAAAAAGGAGGGATTTAAAACAGAAGCCACCTCTCCATGGAATCAGGAGCAAAGAAAATTTCTGAATGGGTGAGCAACGCTCCATCTTCCAAATGCTAAGACCCTTGCTTTCTCAAATATAGTTCATATCCAATATAGTTGCTTACTGTGTAAGCAACAACTGCAACTTCTGCCACTTTTTAAGAATGTAAATATCCAAAAGACTGGATAAGGGAAATGCATGATTTCCCTTAACAGGGAAAGAGAAACTAAGAATGATTGGTGTTTAATGTTTAAGAAAGTTAAAACTTGCAGGACATCCTCTGTTGACCTTCAAACCACCAAGACACGGGAAGTTGAAAGTTGAAAGGTCTTGACTAGTGATCCTCAGTCCCCATGTTTATCATTTTCATCCCAAAGACTTTCAAAAATGCTCTGCCCCAGACAATTAAAGGATTTACTTTTTTCATACCAGGCACAAACTCTACCACTGAGTGATCACTTCCCTCCCAAGAGCATTCACACAAGTAAACCAGAGTCTCTGCAGGAATCTCTGGGGGTAGACATTAACATTGTTTTATTTCCTTGCATTATTCCAATGAAGAACAAAAGACTAAGAGTCGTTGGCTTTAACCAAGAGTGAGGAGTTATCGTACATAGAATTCTTTTATTGAACGCAGTTGTTCTTCCTGTGTTTGTCCACTTTTCCTCCCCATTCTGTACTCTTTTGACTAACGTTGACCCTTGGATACTAGAACTGTAATGAATGAACTTCCAATTTCATTTTTCTTGTTACTTTCTAGGGTTATGTGAAGTGTCCTGGGGAGATGTGAACAAAATACCTATTCACCTCACATAGGGTACTGATGACAGACCCCAAAACCAATTCTACCCGAGTCAAGTTTAGTGAACAAGTGAGTTCACTGAGCTACTTGCAGGAGCATGGATGGTTCAAAGGCAGCTGTAGCAACCAAAACCCAACCCAGTATGGCTGGCTCAGGAAAGCTGCATCTCGGGAGTTTTCGGTACAACTTGCCCGTAGCTCTGCTGGTTAGTTAATCTCCTCACCCTAGAAGTTGTTACTGTGAACATAACTTTTGGGAGGAGACTTGTGACTTTAGTAAGTTTAAAGAGCTTCCTAAGTCCAGTGAGTCTGTTTACTCCTGCGTCCTGTAGGTTTCCTTTATCTACTTAACATTATGGGCCTTCTTCTGCCCTCCAGAAACACATGTGGAGGAAACAGCCTCATAATAATCATAAAGAAGCAGAGAGAAGAGCAGCGAGGGTCCCTCTGTGGGCAGAAGGGGCTGAGTGCGGCGACCGCTGCCAGAATCCTGGATGTCTACTATTTGTCTCACTAGTGGTTTTCAAGGAGCCTGAATCCGACACAATTATCCACTGATCTTTGTGTGCAAGTAATTCAGTATCTCCTGGTTGTTCTCTTGTGGTATTCAATACACATCAGTCTTTGCCACATCAGGAATGTCCAGTGCACAGTCTCCAGAGTCCAAGACTCTTTCTAGATGGACCTCACTTACTATAGCCTAAGGTACTGTATGACTACAAATCCCAGGAAAGGAAGCTTAGCCAAGGGCCCCTCTAAACACTCCTGCTAGCACACCTAATAAAACCTTAAATAGGAGTTTACTATTTTCCCCATGACCAATGGATCATCTTGCACCTCCTTTGAGACACTCCAGCCTTACTCCAGAGAATACTGGTCTAGTCTCCTGTGTAATGCTACCTCACAAAAAATTAACACTTTCGTGATGTGATACTAGACTATAAATATACTGACTGGTATTCTTCAATGGACTCAATGCAAATGACTAGTTCTTTGCCATTACCCGTGAGTTACTTCAGGAAACATTCTAATGAGATTAAGGTTTATACCAAAATGCTTCTTTTCACAATCAAGAATAGGCATTGGAGGAGTCAGCCTGATGTTCTGAACAATTTTATTTAAATCATCTTGTGAGCTAGCTATTCATAGTCAATTCCACAACTGTTTTAGGAGTCACTTTGAATAAAAAAACAAAAAACAAAAAACCAAACCTATCTCCAGGATACCTTGTTGAGTGATACAACTTCAAAACAGCAGTAAAATTATCCAGTAAGATGGCTCAGGAGGTAAAGATGCTGCCCAAATCTGGTGACATGAGTTTGCTCCCTGGAACCCAGGTAAAAGATAGAAGAGAACTGACTCCACAAAGTTGTCCTGTGACCTCTGTCCATATACCATGGCATGAACATACACACACACACACACAAATAATAAACACAAATATATATATAATATATTTTAAAATATATATTATATAGCATATAATATATTAAATTATTATAATACATTATTTATTATATATACTGCAATATAATTTAATATACTATAATATATAGCATATATAAATATATAGTATATATTATATATAATTATATATTAATAATAATATATTGTATATTGTATATTATATATAAAGAAAATACTAAGACCATCTTTATCCATAATTTTAAAGCAAAATTTTTCTCTATAATAAATAAATGTAAAAATAAATATCCATTCTTTTGTCACTGCTGCTGTTGTCTGTGGTACTGGAGAGTGGGCCTAGGGCTCAGGGATGCTAGGCAAACACTGTATCCTTGAGCTATACCTTCAGTTGTATTTCATACTTTTTATTATTTTGAGACAGAGTCTCACTGACTTGGCTGAACTAGCCTTGAACTCACCCTACAGCCCAGGCAGACCGTGAGTTTACAATCCTCCTGCCTCAGACTCCTGATTCTAGGCCTGTGTTATAATGGCCAGCAAATGAATATTCATAAGGAGGTTTAATTGATGGAAAAGAGAGAGTATTTCAAGACCTTTGGCAAATGAGCTCATTCCAAGGGGAAAGAGAGAGAAAGAGAGAGGAAGATTCCATCAGGCTCAGCCAAAGGGGGAGATGAGCTAAGATGACCACTCTGAGGCCTGTCATGCGGTTTAAGTCATGCAGCCTCATTCTGGTTCTGCAGCTGAAGAAACCCAGCCAGCCAACTCAGCAGCAGTTAAACTGCAAAGCTGGAAACAGCTCTGTAGACCTCTTGTTCACAATCTTTTCTTTTAATCTCTAACTCTTTAGCTGTTGTCTATCCTCTTTACTATCCATCTAACACAGAGGCTCAAGACCTTTGTCATGTGAATCCTCCTTACTTCACAGAGACCTACGCCTGCCCCTGAGGGGTCTCTTTCCTGCCCTCCTGGGCTCTTCCCGCAGGAGATAGCTCTGCACTCCCAACTGCAGCGTTCCTGTCTCACTGGAGAGTCCTTCTATCATTGCAATGTGGGGGCTGCCTGTCTCTAAAAATAAAATCCCATTTATTTGTTTGGTACAAGGAAAATCAATTATGTTATGATTCTCACTGTGGAAATATTCTCAGACAATATTTTAACTGAACTTCTAAGTTCTATTTTAAAAAGCAGCCTACCTACAGAAGTAAAGAATTCTTCAGATTTCATCCATTGTGAGTCTTTACCATTTTGTAATCATGAAACTCTGAAAACATAATGCTGTCTCTAGGGGAAAAAAAAAACAATTCATGGAGATACCTATGCTGGCATATACACAACAGTCACACCAAAATCTGCATGTGGTATTGTTCGTTGGCCGCGAGGCAAGATCTGAGATCCTTGAGTTAGATCTCCTTTATTTCTCTGAAAAAGAAATTAAGTGCCTAAGAGTAAGTCATTCTCTGAGTACGGAGTTAATTAGCAGAGATAGTACTACAACATAGGTTTCCTCTTCCGGGCCAAGATATCTACTCCAGAATGACAAGGGTGACCAGGACACATTTAAAATGAAAATGTAGCTTGTTAGTAATTAAACTGAGATAAAAGATATAAGCTTGAGCTCTTTGGGAGCAAAACTGGACTGAGGTCATTCCAGTCATACCCAAAATAGAAAGGCTCTAGAGCCCATCATGTCTTTGTGCCACAAGTCTGAAATTTCCTAAAGAAAAATAAAATGTAAGCTTGCAATACAGCCTCTGACTCTTTATCCAGAAGCTGCCTTAAAAAAGCAAGTTTCTAGTCCCTTGTCTGAATGCTCATTAAATGTAGATTATATATCTCATGAGCAGGATGTACAAAAGGAAATTACTATAACACTCTACAGCAACAAGACTTAAGTTTGCTCCAGTCTTCCCAAGAGATGTCTCAATCAATTTGGGGTTTTATCAGCAACACAACAGTGAAGATCAGAACTTTCTCTTTGCTTCTGTTTGTAACGTCAGTTGTCCTCCTGAGGTTGGACCATTTCAGTCTGACTATGCAGAGAAAGGATAAGGAAAATTGATTTCATTGTGAAGAATCTCCCCGAAGAGTTAAATTATTCATATCAGTCTCGACTTTTAGACACCATCGCTAGCAGGACATGTTCCAGAAGACTGCAAGCTCCTTTCCTGTCCTTTTGTCAAACAGGAGCACTCTAAGGCCCTCACTCATTGGCTGACCTTTTTTCTTTTTAGGATTAAGTGCCTGCATCTGCTCAACTCCTTGTTCTTAGAATGTAATATCGGGGCTTTGAGAGAGAGTCTATCACTCAGCTTAGTCTCTAACCACCCTAGCAGAGCCTGCAGTTCTGAATTCCAGTACAACTATAGTCTAGCTGGGTGCCCCAGACCAGCGGCTCTCATTGGCTATTAAAATAACAGAGAAATTTCAAAATCTCCCTTGTTCAGATTCTGATTGCTAGATGGAAGTTGGACCCAGAGGCGGTTAATTTTTTTCAAGCCTTCCCAGGTTCTAATTTGCAGTTGGAGTTAGGACTAACCTTAGAGTAAAGGACCACAGACTGTGTCTCTTGGCATCTTCCTTTTTCTCAAGGCTCAGGGATAGCACTGGGAGTTGACCTTGGCTTAAAAGGGTGGTGAGCTTGAAGAGAAAGGAAGGAGGCTTAATGAATGGTCCTGGTAGACCAGAAGGCTAGCTAATAGGCATATCCTATGCACAAACCTCTTAAGTCAACCCAAGAGTATTTGAGGCATACAAGGCAAATATCCTTGGAACTTTTCCTTTGGCACTACAGGCACAAAACCACCATCAGATTCCTTCATTTTCTAAGTCAATACATAAGTAGCTCACGCTACCATTGCGAATTGGAAGAAAGTCCTGTTAGTTAGCCTTTTCCCACCATGCTTCCCTTCTTGTCTCTGTGTTATTACCTCAGTCACATCCAAGCAGCATAAGCCTCCAGGGCAGTGTAGACAATCAGGAAGGGATCTTTTCTTCCCTTTACTCCCTCTGTAATCAATCTCTTGTACCCTAATGTCCACACACAGCAGTAGCAGGCATGTTCCTCACTGATGTCATGCTGACATCTCCTGAAACAACATGGAGTCACCAATTTTCGCACTGAGACTCGACAAATCCTAGGACACCACATCAGGAATGCTTCCTATTTCCTGTTTCCTAAAAACCTCCCTTTCATCTTCCTTTTCCAGTAATAAGTATTTGGCCCCAAAAGGCCGCAACCTCCTCTCCCTCCCCTCCCCAGTCTCACCCCCAAATCCAGAAAGATTCAGCTTGATGCCTTTCACCGGTCTCTCTTAAAGTTAAACTCATTAAACTATTCCTCATTTTGAGTAGATACTGTAACAGCTAACCCTATTATCTACAGAAAGGCAATGCCAGCCTAGAAAATCCAGATGCTGAGAAGAAACTTTAGCAGTGTCCTTCCAGCTGCACCCAGAAACATAGATTCTGAATCGGAGGCACTGAGGTGTGCTTGCTTGTCGAAATGTCTGCTCAACTGAGAAGGAGGGGTCCTTTGCAAGATCTCCCTATGGGCTGGATGAATCACACAACAGTTCCATGTTTAGTCATTAACTTTCCAGGTACCTTGATGGAAAAAAAAAAAAGCAATGATGGCTATAGCAATATACACCAAAGACTAAGATGGAAATAATCTGCTCTCTTAGAATGCACCATCCCCAACATTCTATTTTTTCATTGGTTGTATGAAAATTTTTTCCAAATTATTTTTACTTAATTATGTATAAGGGTGTATATGCACATGAGTTCAGGTGCCAGCCAGAAGCGTCAGGTCCTCTAGACCTGTAGTCGCCCAACATGAGTGCTGAGAACTGGACTCAGGTCCCCTGCAAGATCAGTATGCTCTCCTAACCACTGAGCGATCCATTTCTCTAGGCCCCATTGCGTGAAAATGCTTCATCTGGTAATCCGGCCCCTTCTAAGTATTCTAATATTTTGGTTCTTTCTGTGGAAAAATCAAGCTAAGCAACATTGCCAGCACTTTTCATAACCAATCACTTGGTCCCCAGCAGCCAGCCTCCTGCCCTCCTCAGAGTATGTGGCGTTGCTGCCCACACAGTCACCGAAGGCTTCGTCACGCCTTAGAATTGCTGAGCAGGTGCAGGGCAGCTCAGACATACAGTAACGACTTGGAACTTGACAGTGGAGGAAATGGTAGATCTACTTTCCACAGCAGAAACATTCAGATGCCCGCTGTGTAAAGTGCAGAAATCAAGCGGCTGCTCACTGGAGTCAAAATTCTATGACATCCTCCAGCACCTGGCACATAGTAGGTGCTTCGTACTGTACATATTGTGCATGCTACCACAAAGAGATCCAGAATCTTAGGTTTTAAAACACCCTGAACATATTAGTTTGTGACAATTACACCAATAGAAAATGACTCCAGATAAAAACCTGACCCATAAGTCGGGCCTCGGACTTTCTGTGTGATATAAACTGGGACTTTCACCTAATGGAAAGGATGTTTGTGTTTTTGTTTTTTTGGTTGTTTTTTTTGGGGGGGGGGTTCTGCAAAGCAACAGTTGACTCATTGAGTAAGCAATGTTCTAAACAGAATCAAAACTACGAATATCCTTACATAGAGAACTACTAGCGCCATGCCTGGCTCACCCACTCCGCTCTACCCCATCTGGCTCTTAACCTCTGACTTCACATCAATAAACAATGCGATTTCCTTACCTGAGTCACTCCAGGCCAATCAGAGGCTTTGGCAATCCAACACTTTTTTTTTTTTTTTTTTTTTAAGAAGCCAATTTTGGATGGTTTTTTTTTGTTGTTGTTTGTTTGTTTTTTTTGTTTTGTTTTGTTTTGTTTTTTTAATTTCCAAACTGAAAGATAAGGAAAAATTCTCCATCTGCTCCTGTGCTGTGAAGAGCAATTACACACCTAGAGGGAGAGAGAAGGGTTCTTTTCACAGTCGCCTGACATTTCACTCCACTCGTATTCACACATACACCCCCTCCTTTAGACTCTCTAATGTGCTTTTCCCATATGAACTCAGTGAGAACTCACGTGCCAACCTATACATGAAAAAAACAAGCTTTAGCCATTTAAGTATTTGGAGAGCTCTTCATGGAGAAGCCCCCAAATCCAAAACTAAGCATCTGTTCCCTCTGTTCCATTTTGTCCCAGTTTCTCCTTCACAAGATGGCATAAAGTATTATTAGTGTATGTAGTGAATACTTCTATCAGGAAAAAAAGTTACATTTATTTCATCTACTAGAGCCCTTCAAGGAAGAAGTAAATTGGTTGTCTTTACATTTCCAGCAGTGGACCACACAATGGGTCTCTAGCTGTGTTACTGCTGGCACTGGTATGTACTGTATAGATAGGACAGGGTGAAGAACCTGGAGTTAGGTGGTAGGGACAGTGCATGGGAAGGAAGGAAATATTGCAAAATACAAATTAATTACAAAGAGTATATTTCTGTTTCCTCTGAATTTGCCTCATTCTTTTTATACTTCCTGGTGTATAAATCTGGTGAGATGGGTCTGTTTAACTCATCTGTAGAACAAAACTGATAACTTCATATTTAGGCTGGGGACATTAAACAAAATCCTCATTTCCTTAAGAATGTTCTGCTAGAAGCTACTTCTTCAGGATGTGAACAGGTAAGGAAAGTGTTCTTCTCTGGCCTGGCCTGTCCCAATGTCACAGATAGATATATGTGGACGCTCTCTCTAGTGAAAGGTTGGAGATGCATATTATAAAAATCTAACACTTGACACAAAGAAAGTGGTAGAACATCCTTGAAAATCAGCTGTCCTCACTCTAATTGTGAGAGAATAACTGAAGGATGGTGCTTGTGTCTACAGCAAAGGGGGAAATAGACCAAAGGAAGTGCCTTAAGATAGTATTTATTATCCAATGGTTTGTGTCTGCTGTCAATCAAAGGAAGGCTTGGTTGTGTTTTCTGCTCTGGAGTCTCCCACAGTCCAGTCACAGTGTCAGCCACGGCTGTGGGAATCTCAAGGCTCGGGTCAAGTCTGGTGAGATGTGTCTGTCTTCTCATCTGTAAAACAAGACTGATAACTCCATGTTTAGGCTGGGGACATTAAATGAGATCCTCATTTCCTTAAGAATGCTCTGCTAGAAGCTACTTCTTCATTATGTGAACAGATAAGGAAAGTGTTCCCCATTTACCAGGTTTGAGAAATAGTGGGCTATATAGAGTTAAATTAATCTTCCTACATCTTCTGAGAGTCGATAATGAGGTAATCCGCATTCTGGGTCTGCAAAATGATGACTTATTAGGCAGTGTTAGCCAAGTGTATTTGGCTATAATACTTTCCCAAGAGAATTCCATGTGACTTGTGTTAAGTAATGAACTAGACAAACTCAATACAATGCCTGTCCTCAGACCCTGGCAAGTCATCCATTTGTAATCTGTGTGTGCCGATTCTGAATCGCATTATAGCCCAGGAATCGTGGCAGTAAGTTACATTGGTATAGACAAGACCTGAGTTACAGATATCACAGATTCGGCTAAGAGGGGAATCTCCAGCTACTAGAGGTGCCAACCCAAGAAATAAATGTTGGCTTTACCATACTGTGCTCTGACAGACTAGAGTTTTGAGACCATCAAGTTAGATTTATACTTTGGTAAAGGAAACGCGAAGAAATAAAAATAAAAAGACAGGTCTTAGGATAATTCATTGAGGGGAAAGTTACAAAAGTGACACGCTCAAGACAGACCTTTGCCAAACAGAAAAACAGTTCCTTTCAGACACCATTCTGAATTTTGGATTGGCTTAAAGGCAATTCTCATATAAAGACTCAATGTGTTTTTTGACGTGGAGACCCAGCCCTGAGAAAGGCAAGGGAGGCATCTGGCAAGACGCAGGACACCGATGATGAGCGTGCCTTCTTCATGAAGTTATTTCCCAGTTGTGTGTTCCTCCTTTGCGTGGTGTTCTTTATTTATAATCTAGACTTTGGGATGGCCTTTAAGGATGTTCCAGCTGTATTGGAGGGAACCAAGGTACAGGCCAGTCAAGGGAGGCTGGGAAGGCATGACACATGAGAACAGTACAATCAGGACTTGTACACATCCCTGGCCCTTTGCTGAGGCATGGCTCTAATTCACTGACATGACTCTCAGGGGACATGTCTTTACTAGGTGACATGAACCAGGGATTACATATTCAGTAGTGAATGTCTGTAAATAGAGCCAGGCTTTTCAGATCCCCCTCTCTGGGGACCATGGACATTTTCAGTAAGAAAAATGGTCAAAATGCATTATGAAGTGATACTCTGTAGAGTATCCTAAAGAAAGGTCTAGAGACTCCTGAAGTTAAGGTCCCTGAAACCTCCTACTTTAATATTCCCACAGCTGTAAACCAGTATCTTCCTTGCAAAAAAAAAAAAAAAAGCTTTCAATCTTTAACTGGACATATTCTGTTTTTCCTCTCTAAATCCACTGACTCTTTTTTTTTTTTTAAAGAAAAGGTGTCAGGTAGTCCAGGATGACCTCTACTTGTATATAGTAGAGGATAACCTTGAACTTCTGATCTTCTGCTTTCCACCTCCCAAGTGCTGGAATCAAAGGCATAAACCATTAGACTCCAATCCATGTAGTCCTGAGAATCAAACCTAGGGCTTCTTTAATGCTAAACAATCACTCTACCAACTGAGCTACATTAAGCAACACCATTTAGAAGGGTTCTCTCAAGATTCATGAAAATGGTAGTATTTTAATTTCACTCCTTTGCTGTGATAAAACACTTCTGAACAAAAGCAACTTAGGTGAGGAAAGGGTTTATTTCATCTTTCACTTCCAGGTCACAGTTCATCATTGAAGAATGTCAGATCAGGAACTCAAGGCAGGAACTTGGAGCCAAAACCATGAGGGGATGCTGTTTTCTGGATCACTCATCAGGCAGCTTTCTTCTACATTCCAGGATTACCTGCCTAGGGGTTGTACTGCCCACAGTGGGCTGGGCCCTCCTGTATCAACCAGCAATCAAAATAACATTCCACAGATATATGCACAGACCAATCCAATAAAGACAATTCCTCAGTTGAGATTCCCTCTTCCCAGGGAGCTCTAGACTGTGTCAAGGTAACAATAAATACTCACCAGGACAGGTGGAGTATACAAATTAGAGCTGGTGGGATTGAGGAATCTCCCTATGTATAACTTTACCATGTTATAGTAACATTGGAGAATCTTAAGTGAAATTAGGGTATACTTGCTAAGTGACTGGAATAGATTCCATAGGTCATTCTTGGAAGAGTTGCCCTCTGTGAAGCAGGAGACATGATGATCAAGCAGACAAGCACCAAGGAGAAGGCAAAACACAAAGCATTAAAGAGGTGGCCAACTAACAGCCAACATAGGGGATTTCTGCTGATTCAAACAGTCTAGCTAGGGGGTAAAGTTCATAGAGATGACCGAAGTCTAAACAAGGTGAAATTCAGGGCAGGGACAGAAGTCCAAGGTGATAAGACAATTACCCAGCTAGATCACAGATCAGAGCAGAAGTCCAGGTACCAGAATAAGAGAAGTATGCCAGCTCGTCAGTGTATGACCTACATTGCTAGTCTCCTTAATTTCCCAACAAAGGCCAGGTCTGGTCTGGTCTCTAATTCCTGAGACTGCAGACAGGGCCTACCAAAGGCAATTGGGGATCCAAGAACAAGAATCCAGTGTTCACATTGCTATTTCCCAGGCTTTTCCATGATGACACAGCACTGAGGTCCCGGTGAGCATGACTGCCAAGCAGAGTGGGCAGCAGAGAGGAAGGAAGTCAAGAGAAAGGAGTCACTGTCACTGGCCTGGTTTACTGGTCTTGCAGGGAGGGGTTTTGTGGGGGTGGAAAAGAAGAGAGGGATGCATTTGTTTGTTTATTTCCTCATGGCAACTCACAGACTGAGCCAAATACAGATAAAAACTAAGTGCATGAAAACTTCCCTAACTTGCTGACTCAGAAATGTTGCTAACTGTGTGGGTTAGATGTAGGCAAAACCCTCAGTCCCACCTAATGTCCTCAGACCGTTTCCCCTCTGCTTTCCACCCAGAAAGAACTCTGTGTCACTGAGATGGGTTCGTTCGATTTTCTAAAATGACACAAAAGGAAACCCAATATTCACCTTTCTTCTGTCTTCTAAGCTCAAAGGGTTGAACCAGACATGGAGACACTTGGTCAAAACCTGTGACTGATTAATTTTCCCATTTGTATTCTCTCTTTATTTCTCTCTGCTCCTCCACAATTCCTATGACAGGGCATAACTAGGGTTTCCTGGAACTAAAGATAATGTTTCCAGTGGGCTAAAATCAAGGCTCAGCAAAGAAGGTGTGGCTAGAAGAGCAGGACTGACCACAGCTTCTACCAGTTACCTGGCTCCATGCATATCTCCTGATGGCACAGGTTTACTAGCAGCTGGCAAAGGAAAATTTGATTAATTTTTAATAAATATTGGGTCAAGGTTGGTTGATCAACATACTCTTTTCTAGGTTTCATTTGTGCTTGAACAAACTAGTTGGGGCAGAGAGAGGGGATGGGGCAACTGTAAAATCAAGGGAATCCGTATTGGACCACACCATGGAGGAGTTCCGTGGAAAGCTCAAAACTGCTTGCTACAAGGGGCTGGGAGATGACTCAGTTGGTAAAGTACCTGCCGGGTCAGTGTGAGGACTGAGTTGGATCCCCAGCACACACACACACACAAAAGTCAGATGCAGCAGTTCACGCCTGTAACTCCAGCACTGGGGCACAGAGTCAGGTCAGGTAGGGCTTTGAAGCTCAGTAGTCTGCCAGGATCACCAAACTGATGAGCTTCAGGCTCACTGGAAGACTGTCTCAAAAAAATAAAAGTGAATTGAGGAAAGACAACCAACACTGATGTCTGACCTGCCACTCATAGACATAGACACACACACACACACACACGTGCGCACACACACACACTTTTTAGAGGAAAAATGTGACCAAACTTCTCAAAAGAAATAAAAACTTCTCTTTTTCTCTGCATATGGGTGCTTTGTCTTCATGCATGTATATTTGCACACCAGAAGAGGGCATCAGATCCCATTATAGATGGTTGGAGTTGCCATGTAGATGCTAGGAATTGAACTCAGGACCTCTGGAAGAACAGCCAGTGCTCTTACCCATTGAGCCATCTCTCTAGCCTTCCTTTCTTCCTTTTTAAAAGGACCTTTATATAGTGTAGATTTCATAAACTTTTTTTTTTTTTTAATCTGAGTTAGGTGCTGTGGCACATGCCTGTAATCCCAACTGCTCAGGAGGCTGAGGCTAGAGAGACATTTGAACCAGGAAGTTCAAGGCCTACTTGGGCAACAGAGCAAGACCCACCTCTAACTTCATCCATCCATCCACCCATCCATCCATTAATCTATCTATACTTCATAAAGCTGTGAATTATCAGAAGAAACAAGAAAGAAAGCAAAAAATAAGTAACACCGTATCCCTTTGTTCCCTCTCTAGTTTAATTTTTTATGTTGATAGAAGAGCGGGGACAGAGCTAATAAGCTACTGTACCTCGGGCCTTCAAAACTTTGGTGAGGGTGTGTCCATGACCTTGACACAAGGTTTTCGCACTCAAGGCCCATAGAGCAGTAGCTGGCTCACAGCAAATACTGCACCGGCATCTGCTGCGGGGGCAGCTTTTACATTTGCACTTGTCTTTAGTTGAGAATCTCCTGTCCATACTCCATACCTTCTCTTACCCTTGGGTTCTCCTCCCTATCCAGAGGCTTAGCACCTACAGAGACCTGTTCCAACTGTTTTTCAGTTATCAAAGAGTTTCTTCATTTTTCAGTGTGCATGCCATGTCCCTGGGGGTGCGGCACCTTAGCTGTTGTTCCTCAGGTACTATTCACCTGGTTGGGGTGGAGGGCGTGACTATTTGTTTGTTTCTTTGTTTTGAAACAAAGTCTCTCACTTGACCCAAAATTTACCAGTCAGGCTAGGCTGACTAGTGAAGCCCACCATCCACCTGTCTCCGCTCCCCAGCGATGGAATCATACACACCACCACACTCAGCTTTGCTTACATGGGTTCTGCAGGGTTTGAATTCAGGTCCTCAGAAAATCAAGTACTTTCCTAGGAAAGCCATTGCCTCAGCCCAAGATTTTCTTCTTTATGTGGTTCTTGGAGGGGAAATTTGCAGATTAAGCTACTCTCAATTATTAATAATCAGAAAAGAAAAATGTTCAGTCCAGCCTCAGTTCTGACCCTTCCTGAATTCCATCATCTGTTGCCTGGATCGTGCTGACAAAACCCTCCACTTCACTTTTCCCTTCATAGATCTGTTCATTCAGTAATTTCCCTGCTGATTTATTGGTCTCAAAGTTAACTTGTCAACATTCTGCCTTGCAAATTCAGGAACACAATTGGGTAGAAAACGAAGGTAAATATTGGGTATCCTATGGCAGGAGACAAGAAAGTGATTCATTCCTTAACATGTTTCTGCTTTAAGGCCTTTTCCAGGAATGCAATGCAGCAAGAACGGAGACAGCAGCCAATGTGCAGTCAAAAACAGTATTGTGCTTTGTTGATTCATTCGACCTTCGGTTGCTACTACTGGAGAGGTCCTACCCCATTCAGGATAGTCTGGTCTCAAGAATCATAGCTAATTGCAAATGCCAGTCAACACAGCAACTCCCAACACACATGCAAAGCCAGACACAAAGGTATTCTGCAGCCATACTCAGTCCAAACCCTCAAACCTGACTCATTCCCCATAAGTCCAGGTTTCCCCAGCCTGTAAACATAAATAAGAAAGGTCGTTTTTTATATTATTTATGGCAACTCAAGAATCCATTTATCAAACAAGCTGGGCCCCAGCCTCCTTCCCTGGGAATCCTCCAAGGTGCCAGTGTTTTATGTACTTTCCTGAGTCGGTTGATCTCTGCTTCCTCGGTTTAAGCCATCAATCTCTACTCTGTCCACAGGCTGTTTAGGCCAACTGCCAGTTGCCATTTGCTCCTTTAGAATACTGCTGACCCACTTCTGGTAAATGCTGCCATTTCCATTCTGTTCTTGGTTGGGGAAAAAAGGAAGAGAGGAAGGCACCCCTCCTTTATGTATGTAAGAGATGCTGCCTTACACAGTACAACTCAGGCTTTTAGCACTGACGAGTCTTGAGACCGAAGAAAGGAACCATAGCCTTGCCATTCCAAATGGGTTCCATTCACCAGCATCACCTAGAGCTTACACAGTAATTCAGCATCTCAGGTCTCATCCTAGTCTTCCTAAAATACAACCTGAATGCCAAAAAGCCTGTCAGATCATAGTCACGTATACTGAAGTTCAAGAAACATGCATTTCAACACAGAAGGACTTTCATCTGCAAGTCAGGCATCTACCACTGCCTTGTTCGCAATGCTACATCACTGACCATTCGCTGCCCTTCTCCGTCTTGTACTCTGCTTAAGATGCTGGCCTCTGTTGGACCACATCAACTGGGCTTCCTTTGCCAATCAAGAAAGAACAATGAACAAATGAATCTTTGATGATAGAAGATATTTTGTACTTTACTAAAGGATTAATTAAAGTTAGTGCACACACACACGTGTGATGTGTGCATGTGTGTGTGTGTGTGTGTGTGTGTGTTAGTGCTGAAATACTTTCATACAATATTCATTTGTGATTTTTCTAAGCTACTTTTGAGAAGTATATATTGCAAAACTTTTTGGAATGAGAAGCAAGAGAAATAGATGACAAACACCATTACCAACACCAAGTATGATCATCCGAAATAGCTATATGAGTTCCTACAAAGAAAAACACCAAGTCTATACAGAAAAAAACAACATACTTCATGAAGAGGTTAGCTAAGACAACAGAACCCATTGGGTACAAAGTAGAATTAGCTATTGGCTGCTGCTTGATCCTTCTTAGGAATGATATTCTGAAGAGTGGATGCGCTTCCATTCTTCAGCTTGACTATAACTTTAACTGTCCTGCTCAGCTCCATCTGAAATTACTTAGTCCAGCTGATTTAGATGAAGAGAACATTTTAGAGTTTTGTACAATGAACGCTGCCTGAGTTGGCCCATCCATGTGGTCTATGAGCCAAAAATCCTTCCTCTTCCTAGTAATGTAATCACATAAAAGATCCCCAGAGAACCCACTCAGATGAGCACAGAGAAAAGAACTGGAGAAGAATGAGTCTGGCCTTGGCAGCATAGGGTGGGTCAGCTGACTCTGTGGGTCTCCTGGGCTTTCGCATCTCTGGACCACCTTCTGTGCTTTTAGATTTCATCATTTTTTCCTAATGTGAAGAGTAGCCTTGTCAAATCTATGAGAAGCTCTCAGAAGATACTGAAAAGGCAAAAGAGAGAATTACAGTAGCTCTGCTCAGTGTATTCATAAACCAAGTTTGTGATTTTTTTATACTGTTAAATAAACTCTCTCTTTCACGTGGAAAGAAAATCAGTAAACCTAAGCACTAATATAGACAAAAAACATATTAATGAGAAGCAAAATTATTTATGAGAGTTTAGGTGTGAATCTTACAAAGCACATAAGAAAAATATATGTTTTTAATAAAATAATTTAGTGATTATGAAACAAATATTCCAACCTGCCTGTCACAAGAAGACCAAAGACCAAAAGCTCATTGAAACTACGAAAGAAAGAAAGAAAGAAAGAAAGAAAGAAAGAAAGAAAGAAAGAAAGAAAGAAAGAAAGAAAGAAAGAAAGAAGGAAAGAAGGAAGGAAGGAAGGAAGAAGAAGAAGAAGCCACAGCCAGCCACACTTCCAGTGACCACTAGTGCCCTTCCTCCTTCTTGGGGAACCTATTGAGCCACCTGCTCCACTTGACTCTGATAAAAGACACTATTCCCTTGGCTCCACCTCCTTCAGACCTACCTCTAACATGTCCAGTCTACTACCCTTTCTCAAATTTCCGTGGCCTACAGACACATAGCAAAAGACATAACCAAAGACCAACTTCAGGTGCCCAGGTCCTATGGCAAAAACACAAGTAATACAAAGACAATAAATACATCCCCATCCCAAATCACCAATCCATTAGTGATGGTTCCCATGGAGAACAACTGAGATAAATTTCAAGATAAAGAATCCAAAAGAACAATTACAAACATGTTCAAAGAATTAAAAAAGGATGAGAATAAACAGCTGAATGGACTTAGAGAAGACAGGAATAAACTGATGGAAGTCCAAGAAAACACAACTAGCTGAAGGAAATAAGGAAGAGAATTCAGGATATAAAAAAAGAATTCAATAAAAGGATAGAACTTCCAAAGAAAACCCAGACTGAAATGAAACTGGAAATGAAAATTTCAATTGGTCAAATAAAAAGCTCAGTGAAAAGCCTCAGTCACAGACTAGATCATGAGAAAGATGGGACTTCAAGGCTTGGAAAGAAAGAAGAGGGAGTAAATCACTTAAAGAAAATGGTTGTTTTGGTTTTGGTTTTTAATGCAAGAACAGAACAATCAGAATTCTTGGGACACCATAAGAACACCAAATCTACAAATTACAAGCTTGTAAGAAGGAAAAGAATTCTTAAGTTGAAAGCATAGAAAACTACTCAATAAAATCATAGAAGAAAATTTCCCAAATCATGAGAAAGAAATACCCACAAAGGTAGAAGCGGTCTAATCACACCAAGCAGACAGGACCAGAAAAGAAATTCTGCATGACATATTATGGTTAAAACACTAGATATACAAATCAAAGAAGGGGTTTGAAAGCTGCAAGAGAAAAGCACAAAAATCACATGTAAAGGCAGGGTCATCATAATGACAGCTGATCATTTGATAGAAACTTTTGAAGCCAGAAACACTAGGGAAGATGTATTCTAAGGTCTGAAAAGCTACAACTGCCAACCCGGAATCTCATACTCAGCAAAGCTATTTTTTACAAGTGAAGAATAAGTAAAAGCTTTGCATAATAAAAATAAACTAAAGGGGTCTAGAGAGATGGCTCAGCAGTTAAAAGCACTGACTGCTCTTGCAGAGGACCCCAGTTCAATCCCTAGCACCCACGTGGCAGTTACTGTCTGCAACTCCAGTACTAAAGAAGACAACACCCACTTCTGGCCTCTGCAGGCACCAGGGACATACATTCAGATAAAAACTGAAACACACAAAATAAATAAATAACTTTTTAAAAATAAACTAAAGGAATTAATTGCACTAAGCCAACTCTATAGAATACTTTGGACTGATGAGAAACATAAATGCACCCAAGACGCTACAATGAAAAAACAAACAATGCTAGAAGAATTAGTCAAAAGTGAAAGCTGGGCGGTGGTGGCGCACACCTTTAATCCCAGCACTCGGGAGGCGGAGGCTGGAGGATCTCTGTGAGTTCGAGGCCAGCCTGGTTTACAGATGAGTTCCAGGACAGCCAGAGCTACAACAGAAAAACTTTGTCTTGAAAAAACAAAAAGAAAAAAGAAAGAAAGAAAGAAATACCACAACATCAACAAAATGACTTTAATTAATACACGTCTTTCAATAATGACTCTGAACATTAAAGTTTACAAGTCTTCACTAAAAAGACAGACCAGCAAATTGGATTAGAAAGCAAGACACATCTATTTGCTGCTGCCGAGAAACACATCTGACCCTTAAAGATAGACTCCCCCTTAGGGCAAAATGATGGAAAAGGATTTTCTAGGCAAATCAAAGTAGGAAGCAAGCAGGAGTAGCTAGTCTAATATCTGACTAATAGAATTCAAACCAAAACTAGCCAGAATAGATAAAGGTCATTTCATTCTCATTAAGAAAACAATCTGTAAGAGGATATTAAAATTTGCAGTATACACACACTGAACACAGGCGAAATAACCATACAAGCACCGCTAGATGTAAAGCCACAGATTAACACAGGAGGAGACTTCAACACCCCACTTTCCTGGGTTAGACTGGTCACACAGCAGAAAGGATATAAGCCAAATGGACTGAGCCGACACCTACAGAACACTACACCCTAACACTAAGAATGCACACTCTTCTCAGCAGCTCATGGACCTTTCTCCAAAATAGATCATACATTAAGACATAAAACTAAATTAAAATTAATTAAAAAGTAAACTTTCTGGGGATAATTTGTGGGGTATGTGAGAAACATGTTACAAGATAATTTTCTAAGTAGATGGATATAACCATGGAAATAAAATACAATGAATTTAAGAAAGAGTTCCACAAATCTCTCTAGAGTACAATTCCTTAAGCTTAATTAAGAAAACAAAGACAAGATAGTGAAAGAGGCCAGATCCTCAAATTTTGAACTCCCATCTAACTGAAGAAACGTTTACAGAGGCAGTTGCATTGAATTGTGCAAAGAGGAGGGAGGTATGAGATATACTGCAAAGGGGATATAAGAAATTAAGATAGGGACAGATAGGAAATGCTTAGCCCTGGTAGAGCAGATTATATCCATCTTTGTGAGAGAATGAAGATGGTTGAATCAAATAGAAATCTGTAGGAGTGAGAATTCAGGGCTACGGGTATAGCGCAGTGGTAGAGCACCTGAGAGTAGCATAAAGTATGTATAAAGGGTTAGGTCAAATCGCCTTCTAAATAATTATGCTTGTGTCAATATATTAGTTTTTTTTTTTTCAGTTTGGGTCACAGAAACTTTTTGCTATAAGCAACAGTAACTACAGAGACTTATAACTGGTCGAAATGCAGATACTGATTGCTGAATACTCAGCCATAAATGGGACATCTGTATCACCCCATCCAAGGCTCAAGGAACATCACAGAGGAGGGAGGTGGAAGACTCTAGAGGAAGGATGGAGTGTTGTAGAATGTTGTCTTCCAGACATAGCATGGCCATTGTATTCTTGAACTCACAGCAGCTATGAGTACCTGCGTAAGACTTGCCCAAGGCTGGGTCCATCAGCATTCTGTCATGGAGGAAGTGGGGGTTCTTAAAACCCCATCCATCCCTGAGGATCTATAAGCAGTTCAGTTACCAGTTGCTGGGGGGAGAAGATAAATTTCCTTCAGTGGGGTAGACTCTGGTATACTTGCAATCCTATAAATAACCCCTCACCATGCTCCCAACAACAAAACTCATTGGGTCTCCCCAAAAAGACCCAAAATGAAGTATAAGGGGACTAGTTGAGAAGAGAACAGGAGAGGGAACCAGCAGAAGCGGGTAGGGGATAAACAGGGTAACAGGGATGACCATGATCAAAATGCATTACATATATGTACGAGGGTGGCATAATGAAACACATTGTTATGTATAACTGATATATGTTCAGAAAAAGCAAAAAGAAGGAACATAAAATTAATTTTAAACATAAAAAATAATGGTGAGTGGTAAACAGACTGAAATGAAAGTAATAATAATAAAGTCCTGGGTTCAATATCAAGCATCTGACAAAGGGGGAGAAGGAGCCAATGGGGAGAGTTCAGTGCGATCAAGGAAGGGTGCTCCGGTTCAGATGTAGTTGTTTCCAGTCATGCAGGATGGTGCCGGGAAGTGGTGTGGACCTTGAGGAGGGGTCTGCCTGCTGCACGGTCTGAGGTCACGGTATGCACTGCCTTTTTAAGGAAGTGAGATTAGCTCTCCAGAGAACGTTACTGAAGAGAGGCAGGCCTGGCTCTCCCATTTCCTGTCTCAGGACGTGACCTCTCCTGCCCATGCGTGCCCCCAGTGTCATGCCGTCTGATGTGGGATCTTCACCAGAGGAGGGACACAAAAGCTGCCTCTTAGAAATACCTGATCAGATCCAGACAGGCTTGAGAATGCACAGCATGGCTAAACTAATGACTGTTTCTCACTAGTTGTAACCTTATATAGATATAACGATTTTATTATTAATTAATTTATTTATTTATTTATAATTTTTAGACAGAGTTTCTCTGTATATCTCTGGCTGTCCTGGAATTCATTCTGTAGACCAGACTGGCCTCAAACTCACAGAGATCCGCCTGCCTCTGCCTCCTGAGAGCTGGGATTGAAGGCTTGTGCCACCACCGCCCAGAGATATAGTAAATTTAAAAATATGTTAAAGTTAATTAACATATTTAATTATTAATTAATTAACATAATTAATCCCTCCCTACTAAAGTTAAAACTGAATCAGGAAAAAAAAACAAAACCTATAATTAAAAAAATAACGTATGAATAATTTGTTAAAGCCCTTAACCAGAGCCAGGGGATAAGCACAGTCAGGAAAATGCTTGTTGTCCAAGCGTGTTCTGGGTTCCCAGATCCCACTCTGAAATTGTAATCCCAGTGCAGAGGATATGGACACTGGGCGGGGTTGGCAGGTGCCTGGTGCCCAGTGCTGAGACAGCTTAGCCTCCCTGGCAAGTACTAGGACAGTGAGAGAGCCTGCCTCAGAGAAAAAAAGGACGTGGAAGGTAGCCCAGCAGTAGAGTGTTTGCTTGAGTCCCTAAATTCAACTCGAGCACTGAAAGAAAAAAAGAAGGGTGGGGCCAGCGGTCGGTCAGTCCGTGACTTAAGACCCTGCTGCCTAGGCCTGACAACTGAGTTAGAGTTTGAGGACCTGCGTGTGGTCCCCGGAACTCACACGGTAGGAAAGACTGCTGAAAGTTGTCCCTTGGCTTCTATATGTTCACCGTGTATGCATGCTTACCCCTATACAAGCAATACACAAATAAATGAATGATTAAATAGATGTAAAACATTCTAAGGGGTGTACAGAGCCTGAGGAAAGCACATGAAGCTGTCCTCTGCCTACATACACACACACACACACAGGCACACACACACACCCATAAAAGCTTCAACCACTTTCATACGCATTATTTCCTTCCCAGCACCTAATATATTAAATTAAATTAAGCTTGTAAGCCACACACAGTCACACAATAACTGAACACTGACTGGGCCAAAGGCCCAAAGCACAACCTGGACCAACCAACACCCACGGACGCTGATGAGACACTGGGATGCAGTCCATCTGCTTTGTGGAAACCACCTGGTTCCATTCCAGCCCACCTGATGCATAATTTGACAACTGCAAAGGAAAATGTGGGGTTGTCGATACGGAAAGCTGCTTCTGAACCCAAAAGGAAACTCTAGGAAAAGCAGAAGGGAGATTAAAATAAACTATATGCTGGATTCAGTTTTAGTCAGTACAGCACATGCTCGGGGACAGCAGGAAAAAGGCAACCCTGTTAATTCAGAGTGACAGATTGGTTAACAAAAGGTTATAAAGAATTTCCTGGAACTGAGGAGATGGCACAGTTGATACAGTGCTTGTTGTGCATGTATGAGGACCCGAGGAAGCAGGGTGTGGTGACACACTCGCCAGTGCTGGGAAGACAGAGACAGGAGGATCCCTGGGGCTTGCTGCTCAGTCAGCATGGCTGAGTCAGTGAGCTCCAGGTCCCACTGGGAGACCCTGTCTCCAAAAACAAGAAGGATGTCTGCTGAGGAATGACACCCAGGTTTGGCCTCTGGTCTACACACACACACACACACACACACACACACATGCGTGCGCACACACACACACACATTCATACTCCACACATATGCATACATACACACTCACACTCATACGTCACACACATGTGCACAAACACACACACTCATACTCTACACACATGCACACAAACACATACACACTCATATTCCGCACACATACACACCCACACTCATGCACACTCACACCCACACACATGTACACATACACACACACTCATACTCCACACACACGCACACATATACACATATACTCATAATCCACACACATACCCTCAGACATACACGCAGAAGAAGGTTTTGAAAACCACTCTCTCTTCTGACCTAAAGCACATAGACTTATAACCCGAGTTCAAAGTTCACATTGCCTAGTGGAGCCGTTCCCCTTCTTAGACAGCCTTACTTCCCTCCTCCTTCTCACTGTGGCATCTGTCACAGGGCTTTTCTCTGCATCAGCTGACAGAGTGTGGATGGATTCACACAGATCCTGTCCTGGATGCACAGGGCTCTGCTGCATCCTGGCCTGAGTGTGTTGAATCCTACAAGAACTTTTGTTTGTGATTCCGTAGTGAGGTTCAGTTCTGATCCTCACACCTCGAGTTGGTGTCAGACTCCAGAGTTGAGGACACCGTCCCCAGCAAGTCTGCCCCCTCTTCAGACACTAGTCCCAGTTTAGGGATCCTTAGGCCTTGGCAATTCTCACCAACTCGTACTATGAACCCAAGCTATGAACAGAACTCATGAGAGCAACATAATTACAATTCAAATTCTATTATAAAGAACCAATTCTACTAATTAGAACCAATCAAACAGAAAAATACATGAAGAGAGGACTGGGAAAGTTCCAAACAGAGATCTGTGCACTGACCCCAGAGAATCAGGTGTGTCAACCCTTCCAGGAAACCATGATTACCCTAAAAGCTCCCCGGAGCTTCCGTGCTCAGAGTTTATATTGGGAGTTAGTGTGAAGACATGACTAATGGAAGTGAACTCAGTGGCCAGCTTTCTTCTTCTGTCCCCAGAGGTTCAGAGGTGGGATGGTACGTGGCTCAAAGCCCCACCCTCTAATCACATGTATAGTACTGGTATGGCCTCTCTCCATCCAGAGTCAGCTCATTACTGATCAGGGCCCACCATGAATAACAAGGATTCCTATTCCTCAGGAAATTCCAATAGCTTAGGAGCTCTCTCCCTGGATGCAGAGAAAGACCAGACAAATTCTTTGGCTTAGAAGCTCCTTCCCTGAACCAGGAGAAAGACCAGACACATTCTTTAGCATCCTGTAGGCAAGCACCCGCTACTGAAGCTCAGTCCATGGCCTTCTAGCTGGACCTTCAGGAGGCCACTCGTCTGGTTCTCTCAGTACCAGCTGAGGGTGTGAAACTCATGGTGCTGCTCCGAAATGATTTCACTGTACCCAAGACTCCCCAGAGCCCCATTCAAGTACCTGTCTCGATTTGAAATGAGAATGGGTAAACAAAAAGAATGCAGAAAGTTAGAGATTGGGTAAATATAAAATACTAATGTTTATATTGTCTTCAAAGGACAAAGAGGGCTATTTAGAGTAAACTGAAGCCGGGGTTTTATCTGGAGAAGAGAAGCTCATGAAGCCAATAGCAAAAGACTTAGAAATATATCAAAGGAACGTGTACTATTGTAATTGTCTTACATAAAATGGTATAGCATTATTTTAAATAGGCCATGGTGAGATAATGGTGTTTGCTGTCAATCACAGGGAAGTTAGCTATTACAGATTTTGACAAGAGAAGCAATTATTCTTAGGATGGGAGTGGGTATGTTAGTTCAGACTGTTAACAAAACATCACCAAATAGGTCCTTACAAACAGCAGAGATGTATTCCTCATGGTTCTGAATACTTCAGGTCTGGGACTGGTAGCTCAGCATTGAGTTCTGATACCCATTGCTGTCTTCTTGCTAATACCCCACAGCGTGGAAAAAGAAGGGAGATTTCTGAGTCTGTTTATAAGACTACTAATCTCAGGGCTGCTGAAATGGCTTAGCACTTAAGAGCACAGGCTGCTCTTCCAGAGGACCTGGGTTCTATTCCTAGCACCCACATGGTAGCTCAGCACTATCTGCAATTCCAGTTCTGGGAGATCCAATTTTCTCTTCTGGCCTCTGAGGGCACCAGGCAAACAAATGGATCACAGACATACCAAACAACCAAAGTACCCATACATATAAATTTTAAATTTATTTTTTTTAAAAAAGAACACAAAATCTCATTCATCAGAGTTCGTCCTGTACACCTAATTACCTCCCAAAGGCCTCACCGTTTAGTAGCATCGCTTTTGGGTTAGGTTTTTCTTTTTGGTTTGGTTGGTTGGTTTGGTTTTTCCTTTTCTTTTTCTGTGGTGGCGGGTTGTTGTTGTTCTGTTTTGTTTTTATCGAGACAGAGTTTCTCAGTTGTAACTCTGGCTGTCCTGGAACACACTCTGTAGACCAGGCTTGCCTCGAACTCACTGAGATCCCCCTGCCTCTGTCTCTGCCTCCCAAGTGCTAGGATAAAAGGTATGCACCACCACTGCCCAGCTGTGGGGTTAGGATTTTAAGATAGGAGTTTAAGGATTACATAATCAAGGATACAGTTTCAGTGGATACGCTTGAAGTTATGAAGGAGGCCAAGAGCAAAATGTAGTCAGATGCCATGAAACCTAAGACCCAACACACCTTCATACCATACCATAGTTCGTGGGGCAAACCAGTCAGTTTCTGATGCCAAGAAAAGATTGATGGCTGATATTACCATGATGCCTACCTCGTTCCCAGACTCAAAGCCTGGACGCAAGCCCCTTGAGTGATCTCAGCCTATCCAGATTCTACGGCACAATTTAGAAGTTGCTTGGGCACGCAAAACCTTAGTTTATGTTTCAAGAATTCATCTGTTGGTTTTAGTTTGGCTTCCAAACACACATATTCCCATAGACATCGTGTTATACATTATGGCTAAACCCTCAAAACTGCCCACAAAAGGCTCTTTAAGTTATTATGTTTGAAATATGTACTAAAACGGTACCATATCAACTATGCTAAACCCGCACTTACAAGTCCATGAAGAGAGAGAAAGGCATTCCATTTTGCAACTGGAGAAGTCAGGATTGCCCGGGAGAAAGGAGAACTGAGGATAAAGGGGCAGGGCTTGGAAAAGCAGGGATGCCTGAGAATTCTTAATGATCTGGGTGTCAGGAGCAGCACCAAAGGTAGACATCTGTTGTCCATCACCCACTGACTCCATCTGGAAACAATATTTTGACTTCACGTTCGGGAACCAACTACCTCCTCCTTTCTCAGTATGTGTGGTTGGGTTGGACTTAGCCTGACCTCATACCCATACTTCAGGGTGGCTGCATGACAGAGGCAGGGTTGGCCACCAACTAGCTCAGAGACGGCCATGCCCTGCCTTTCCAGTTAGAGCTCAGACCACATGTAGGTAGGTAGCATGCCCTAAACAGATCTTTATCCCTCAGACAACCCATCACAGTGCTGGGCACTACTGTCCCCAAATAAAAAGAAAACAAAACCTACTGAGCAACTACCAATAGCTTTTTATATCACTTTCAAGTTTTTTGCATAACTATGAGTGTTGACAGGCTTTCTCACAAATGTATGCTGCAGGCTGAGTGTAATTCTTATAGAGACATAATGCTCTGAAAATTAAAATCTGACGTTATTGTTTTAAAAATATTTTACTTTGAGTTATATAATTAAGCTCTATTTAACTTTATTAATTATCTTCTAGTGATTCTGCTCTCATCTGGTGGTACTGTCTTGTAGGCTAAGGGTTAAGTTTAGGGGAATAATACAAAAATCATAAGAAACAAGATGCATATACACACAAATAATATTAAAACAATAAGAAATACAATGATAATGCTCCTACTGATATGTAAGTCAAAGACCCTCCTCCCAGAGTCTTAAGGGTTAAAAGATAAAAATTTTGTTAGTGATATTTGCAGAACACTGTGCAAATATTATTTCTACTGTCATTTCTGTTACTATGGTTGTTATTTTTTCCTTCACTTCTCCATTCAAGAGAACGTGGCATCTAAAAATCAAATTAGGATGATTTGAAACCATTTGCACCTATGCTGTAGGCTTATTTATAATGTGCAATAAATGAATAAATTAAACCATATCACATGCGCACGTGCATGCGCACGCGCACACACACACACACACACACACACACACACACCACAAAGAAATCATAAATGTGGTTCTTTTCGATATAAACAAAAAGCATTAACTTTCCCTCTAGAGAAATATATGGTCCAACGATAGAACTCTATAATAAGAATTTGCACTCATTTTATTGGCTAATAGCTTTGGGTCAACCCAGGAACTCATTTTACCTCTATTCTCAATATTACATTTTTGGCTAAAATAATCTTTCTATATGCTTAAAAGCTGAATATCTATTTTCAGAAAGGACTGTGATTAGCTCAGCCTTGAGTATGTTGGGCAGGCATCTGAGAGGCCAGTTATGGAAAACTTTACTTCCCTGGTAGAAGTCTGTTTCTCATTATCTGAAACACATCCTTACTTAGAAACTGCAGCCTGCAGTCTTTCAGACAGTATCCAGGCAGAGGGCCCAGTGAGAGCCAGGGGCAGAAGAGGGAAGATAATTCAATACCTACTCATCACTCCCTCTGGCTCTGGGATATTCTGTCTCACTATTTGGGAGAGAGACCTAGGGACTGTTTTCGTCTTATGGTGTGCAAACGAGTAGATAATAAACGATGTCCTGAGCCTGGCTTTGGTCGAGGCTATGTCTCTAAGAAGATGGCATATGTCGTTTTTAATCACCTACAATGCAAGCATGACCAAATCACAAATGCTTGCAAACCAAACACCTTGCTTCAATTTTCATTTACATGCAAAGTGGATGGATGGATGGATGGATGGATGGATGGATGGATGGATAATAAAAAAATTCCTAGTTCAAGGTTCTAGGGCAGGAATTTTCTAGAACAGTTAATGATATTGAAATATCATATTTCAATGTTGGAGCAGGGTGGTCACCAACAAAACACAGGGAAGCTGGTACAAAAAAAAAAAATCCAAGGGGAACAAATCAGAGATAAACTCCTACTCGTCAGCTTAGTCCTTAATGGGATAGGCAATGCCTGCAAAGTACTCTGCCTTTCACCTGGAGTCAGCTTGCTAGCCTGATTCCAGATCCACCCCCCTAACCCAGGAGATCTGGAGCAGAACACCCCACCAAGGGCTCCAGACAACATTAACACACAGTAGACGCTTGAGACACAGGGGCTAAGATGATACCACCACCCTATCCCCTGGACCTCTCACCTGAAACGTTAGCTACTAGTTTATTAGCAGTTTCTGCACTGGCAGTGCCTATCGTTACATCAGGCTTCGCGGTTTAGAACTCATTTCCATAGCTGGTGAGATGGCTCAGTGGATGAAGGTGCCTGTCACCAGCTGATGACCTGAGTTTGATCCCCAGAACCCACATAGTTCCACGAGTTGTCCTCTAACCTCTTCCACGGCATGTTCGTGTCCACCGCGCTAAATAAATAAACGTAAAAAAAAAAATGTAATTCATTTTCATTATCATCTTCTCCTGTTCTTCACATTAACTTGGGCAGCGGCGGAATAGGTGGTGTTATTATTACTGATGATGTTGTCTCAGGCATGTAACTAGGAAATCGTGAAGCTAGTGAGTCAAACAGCTGCGTAAGTTTTCATAAGAGTTGTAAGGCAACTTATGCCAGAAAGAATAAATAAGACTTATGTGGGCAGGCAATAGAGCATTGTAATTAAATCACACACTTTAAGTTCTGCATCCAGACTCCATCACTTACAGTGATGGCTAATTTTATGCATGAGCTTGACTGGGTCACAGAGTATCTTTGTATTTCATTAAATATTACTTCTGAGAGTGTGTATGAGGAGGTTTCCAGATAAGATTAACATTGGCATCAACGGAGTGAGTAAAAGAAGGTTGCCCTACCCAATATGGGTGGCCTTTATCCAGTTTATTGAAGATCTAAATAGATTCTTCCTTCTAAAGAAGGCAACACCAGAAATAATTCTTCCTTTCTGCCTGATGACTTTTAAACTAGCTCACAAGTCAACCTAGACTGCAACGATACCATTGGCTCAGTTTTCAGCTTGATGCTGTAGCTCTTCTTATTTTATTAAATCTCCTTTCCCCCTCTCCCTCTTCCTCCCCCATATATGCATGTATGTATGTGTGACTCTGTCTCTCTTACTTACTTACACACACACAGAGAGAGAGAGAGAGAGAGACGACTGTCCTAAGATTTCTGGAGAACTCGGACCAAAGCAAATCTTATTACCAAGAAGTAGAGTGCTGTTACAACAGTACCAAAAAATGTGGAAGTGTTTTAGGAACCAGATCATGTGTGAAGGAGGCTTGAAGGATTCTAAGCAACACACTAGAAAAGGCTGAGATTGCTTTGAAGGGACCATTACAAACAATGCTGAAAAGGCACAGAAAGAAGCATAAGAACTGTAAAGAAATCTTTCATACTTTGTGTTGTTTTTGTTTTTT
>JAMJFZ010000168.1:0-89258 GCA_026225945.1 Cricetomys ansorgei
CACATTCCCTCTCCTCTCCTGGAAGACATGACAACCGGACAAAGGTCAGGGCACAAGTCATAGAAAGCCTATGTCTGCAAGAACTCACAAGCATGACCCTCCAGGAGCACTAACCGAGGGGTCTGCCCCACCGTCGACTTGGTTCTGGTCTTGGTGCATTCTGAGTATGAAATTATTAGTATTGATTTGTTAAAAAACACACACACACACACACAACCTGATGCACTGTCAATTTTAGAAAGTCTTATACCTAAATCATCTAAGTTACTACAATTAATAAAGGTCTCCAGTTGTCTCTACACCTCCGTGGAAGCTCCTGTTTCCTAACCTTGCCTGGTACGGGGTTTTCAGGGGCTTTGCAGGGGCTCTTCTGTGAGAAGCATCACGGGAAATCCAAGGACCCTTCTAAAGTCAGTTTTGATGTAGCTAAATCACAGGTTTGCCTACCGGTTGGCAGGGTTTCCTTTCTGTGTCTTCACTGGGACACAGCCTGGAGATAAAGTGGATTCAGATGTCCCTGGGGTTGTTCCCTGTTTCTGGGACATAAGGCCCTCAGCTCCTTGAAGGCAGATGGGAACTTATGGTCAGGATTCCCAAACAGCTGGAGGGCCCTCTCCACTGTGGGAGATTTCCCTCCTGCGGAGGAGCCCTGGGCTGCAGCATAACCCCTGCCATGCCCCCCTCCAGACCCTGACTTTTTCTATCATATTTGTGCCTACAGGAAATTCCAGGCTTTTCTGGAGACCATCTTAACTGCTTGCAATCTTGCCCCTTGACTTGTCTGGCCTGGCTTGTTCCTAGAAGAAAGTAAAATAAATAAATATAATTCTGTTTGATCACACACGAAACATTTATCTTTCAGGAAGAAGCTTCCTGAGGAGGCACAGTGGAAGGCTTTGGAATGAGCAACTGCTGTGTCAGTGGGGTCTGCCGTATGGGACCCCAAGGTAGGCAGCATGGTGGACCGTGCTGGGCCAGGCCTCTGCTGAGACCATCTACCATGTGGGTACCCCAGGGCCCTACTTTTCTCCCCAGACTCTTCATGTCTGTACTACCCTCTGAACCATCAAAGATCCAACCTTTCTGTGACTCCCCAAGTTCAGGAGAGTGGTCATGGCTACTGAGGCAGCAAGTTCACCCTGTCTACAAAGCACAGGTCTTCCTCAGGGAGGTTGATGGTGTGGGATGGGGATTGGGCAGGGAGGTCAAATGTGGTGCTGCCTGTGGTATTCTCCCTGACTTTTCCAGATCCCGAGGGGGGGGAGGGAATGCCTGTACTTTTTCGGGTTTGTAATGAAAACACCACTTCCCTCAGATGATTGTTAATCCTTTTCATGTCTTTGTTCTTATCTGGCTTTGGGGCTCAGAGCCTTTGGACTCTGGTGCACATCTGAGGTCCCAGACCGTCTCTCAGGAAGCTCAGGAAACCCAAGACCTGCTGGGAAAAGGATTTTCCCAGCAGTTCTTGAGCCACACAGTGGACACCACCTCTGAGGTCCTGGGCACCCTAAGCTCGTCCCACCGAACACTGAGTGCACCCTAACACCACTTCTCTTTCCTGCCCCATTCTGCCCAGCCTCTCTTCTTTTGGGTGTCCAAATTATTCCGCTTCTCCCCTATCTTAGTCTGTTTGGCTGCTGTAACAAAATTCTCCAGACTGCAGCTGTTAAATAACACATATTCATTGCCCACTATTTCAGGTGTGAAAGTTCAAGATCAAAATGTTAGAATGGCTGTCCGGCGAGGGTTCACTCCCTGTTTCTCGGTGGGTACCTTCCTGTGCTGTCTTAACATGGTGGGAGGCTGAATATGCTTAATCCTAAGGGCATAATCCCATCCTCAAAGCCTGTCCCTGCCCAAGGCCCCACTTTGTTTTTTTTTTTAAATAATATTAATCAATTAATCAATTGAGTTTCATACATTGTCTCTCAATAACACCCTCTTTCCATTCCTGCCCGGTTCACCCTCCCACCCCTCTGCCCTCAAAGGAAAACAAAATCAAAGAAAATTAAGTGGAGCTTGCGTGGCAGGAACACGGATCCCAGGCATCATGGTGGTTTTGGAGGCAGCACACTGCTCTGATCATGGACATTCACTTGGGCTATATTAATCAGATATGAAGTATGACGAAGTTCGACCTGAAATTGGGCTTCGCTGCCCAAACCCACAGACACCTGGATATCATACAGGCACCCAGACTTCCTGCAGGCACTCGGACGTCTCACAGGCACCACGGCTTCCCACAGGCATCATGCTCTTCCACAGGCTCTAGGACCTCTCATAGGCACCCAGACTCAGAGCAGGGACCCGGACATCCCACAAGCACCAGGGCATCCTGCAGGCCCCAGAGGCTCCACTTAGTTGTAGCACAATAATGAGAATTAGGTTTAACACATGAATTTTGTATTGGCCAGAGCATTCCTGGTCCTATTGACATTTGAAATCATAATCTGGACACATCAGCCAGCTCTCCATCACTAGAGTAAAATCAAAGCCAGTGACTTACAAAGAGAAAAGGGACGGTTTGGCTCGTGGCTTTGGAGATCCTAGTCAGTGATTGAGTGGCTTCAGTATTTAGGGACTCTGCTGAAGGCACTGCATCAGAATGGTGGGGAGCACCGGACATGGCAAACCTCTTACACTATGAGGCAGGAAGCAAGCAACACAGGAAAAGGAAATACAGAAGTCCCATGATCCCCCTCGAAGGCACACACCCAGTGACCTTATGACCTCACTTCCTAAAGGTTCCACCACCTCCAGTGCTGTCACCTTAACACATGTGCCCTCTAACACATGGGCCTTTGGGGACACTTATCCAAGTCCTTCCATCAGACAGTAATCTGATGTTCCAAAAATGCTTTTGTGAAGAAGCCCTTTCATTTGGTACGGTTAAACTGACCCCTTGTCCTTCGTGCACCGTACCATCCATCTATCCCAGATACCTTTGAAGATGGGTTGTGATGTGACGAGGATGCAAGCTGTGTCCGCAGGGACAGTGGCTTCTGGGACCGGCCCCCCAGACCTGCAGTGGGAGTCAGATTAGGTTGGCAGCAGTGGGGGCTCTCACAAGGCTCTGTAGATGTTTTCCAGTCACACTTCACCCCACCCATATAACATCCAAACAGTTCACAAGAAACCCAGGCCACAGAATAATGGTCGCCATATACGGCAGAGATCTGGGATGTGGTAAAATTGGGCAAAACGAGCTCAGCAGGCACAATATATTTTTAGAAAATGGAGTTCATTCATTTGAGGAGCTTGAGGGACAACTAATATGTACTTGATAGGAGAAGAAGAACAGTAGCAGTTCCCATGACCAGACCACATACATCACTGGAAATCTCTAGAGCATCCATCTTAGAGGTGAAACACAGTAGGGTGGATATGGCTTACACGTGGTCACAGAGCTGGAGCCAGTCTGTCTGATGCCAGTTTCTGCCTGGGAGGATTCCTTATTTCTATCAGCTTCCTTAATCAAGGGAACTAGAGTTTCACACATCAGGGAATGTAGCCTTTGAACGCAGCGGTGTTGATTTAGTACCTGCAGGGTAAGATAAGCTGTGACACGGTGTGCTCCCATTCGGGGAAACAACTGTTGGGAATGCCCAGCAGCTACATCTCAAGATAACTTGTTGAGATCTCTGTCCTGTTCGTCTTGCTCACAGACATGAGTGACTCTGGAATTGGACTGGGCTGGAAGTCTGGTGGTTGATGCTGCCGTCCTGGTCTCGTACGGGTGAGCAGGGTGATCAGTCACCCTTCTCAAAGCAGCTCTACCAGTTGTACTAGAAGGAAAGAACTCGCATCAAGATGCATGCCCGAGTGCTCACACAATCTCTGCCTGTGAACACAAGAGTCTGAAGACCGCCATGGGACTTGTAGTGGAGCACAGTGACCCTGTGCGCATCCGAACGATCTCCAGGGACACTCACCTCTGGGTGGCCCCAGGCCTGGTCCTCTAAACCAGGGCTGGTATGTACAATCAATAGCTCATGGCAGAAGCAACGTGTCATTCCTGAGTTTAGGTTACACAGTGATAGGGACTTCCTTTTGTTTTTCTTCCCCCTCTCCCTCCCTGATCACTTGCTCTGGGGATGATTTCTTGAGCAGCACTGAAGTGGCCTGCATGCTGCAGAACTTAGATAACTGCCCACAGCCATGCCAGCCATCCTGCTGGGCCAGTCTTTAGTCCTACTGAAGCCTCAGAGGACAGTGACTCCAGCCCACAGCTCAGCTGCAGTGTCACCAGCGGGTCACCAGAGGTCCTGACCAGAACTGCCAGCACAAACTGGCCCAGGATTCCCAATTTCAGAAGCTGGATGAGATAATGGGTTTTTGTTTGTTTGTTTGTTTGTTTTTATTTTTTGTATGTGCTGCTAAGTTCAGAGACAGGAGGGGAATTTGTTACATGGCAGTAGATGACTAATATGTCTCACACTATAAATTATGCAGTAGTTAAAACAGTGGAATAGGTCTGTATGTGCTGATAAGGAAAGAGTACTAAAATGTGTTGTTAAGGAAAAATAAATAAAAACTGTAGAAAAACGCAGTTAGCACTATCTTTTAATAATGCAAAACATCATTACTGGAATAGAGAGGTAGCTCAGTGGTTAAGAACATTTACTGCTCTTCCAGAGGACCTGGGTTCAATTCCCAGCACCTATGTGGCAGCCCACAACCATCTGTAACTCCAGTTCTAGGGGATTCAACACCTTCATTAGTCCAAACATGCACATGGTGCACATACATACATGCAGGCAAAACATTCCTGCATTTAAAATAAAATAAGTCTTAAAAAATAAATATTTAGCTGGGTGGTGGTGGCGCACGCCTTTAATCCCAGCGCTTAGGAGGCAGAGGCAGTCGGATCTCTGTGAGTAGCCAGTCTGGTCTACAGAGTGAGTTCCAGGACAGCGAGAGTTACAGCAGAGAAACCTTTCTTTGAAATACTTAAATAAATAAATAAATATTTAATAAGCCTTAAAAATACTACTTGCTGTATTCGTGTATTATACACATGTATCTATATGTGGTAAATAATTCACTATCCTGTGCCAACTATTAACAGTTTGTCTCTCAGAGAATAGAGAAAGAATGCAAAAGATAACTTTAATTTTTTTTCAATATATTACTATGGATATGATATTTTTATTGTGATGATTTGTCATGCAATTTATATACAACAGAAACATCCTTAAAACAAAGAGGTTAGAGTTCATGATCACTGGCATCTCTATGAACTCTGATGTTTTGTTCTTCTATTAAAACAGTCATGTGACTACAAAGGAAAAGAACGAGATCACACTCACCACTTCTGTGGGCAAACCGAAGTCTGGTGAGTCAGGCTCTGACAGCAATGCGGGGAAATGGGCCCCTCACAGCTGGTGCTGGAGAATCACTTAGGAAAGCTGGCTGGAATGAGAATAGGGCAGTGAACTAGAACTGAACCTAAAATCCTAACACCCCTCCCCTTGGAGAGGTAGCACTTCTGCTCAAAGATATTCATTTTTTAATATAGGGACATGCTAGAAAAAGATAGCGATGTATTTGTTAACGGAAAGCCTGTTGTAAGACTTACTAAATAATATTGGCTTATGCTGTGCTCAATATAGACATGATCCTGGGCTTTCAAGAACAAAAACTTTGGAATAACCCAGGTGTCCACGGATAACTAAGTTGATGTATTTTCTACACTGTGAGATACTTTGAGGCTGCTGAAATAGACAAGCTAGATTTAGTAGGTCACAGTGTGGAGAGATAGATTAAGATTTTAAGGACAAGGCTTATTACTTAATGTTACATATTATATGATATCTTCAATAGACGCTGTCCCATTTTTCTATGAATGGAAAAATGTTTCTATGAATGGGAAATTCTGTAGCTCTGGAGAAGGGGAACAGCATAATATCGAAGGCTTACTTACGAGGCCTACCCTTCGACTGTGCTGTTGTCATTTGGCTAAGTCGTGATAAAGCAGCAGCGAGCGTGATGTAAGAAACGACTACAGTGTTCATGAGTCATTAAAAATTAATTCAGATATAGCTGCTTGCCCATACCAAGAAAGATCTGACAGGAGGAGGAGACACATGGGTGTTTCAAGAGCTGCCCCTCTCAATTCTGGGTGGCTGAGCATCAGCTTCAGAACGGCTTTAGAAAATGACAGTGCTGGTCCCACCACAGCGGGGCTCTGGTACAATCGATGCTGAACTGGCCCTGGTGACGTGGCTGACAGGCAATTCCAGAGGACACTCAGAGCTGAGAAGCCCTGACGGAGGATAGCAGCACGAAAGACTGCTGTGATGGGGGGGAGGGGGCTTAGTGACTAGACCGGATGCTACAGCAGAAGAGGGATGCTAATGACATCCATAGGAAGTCTCTAAGCGGCCCAAGTGTGCCCCGGTCCACCTCCTGGCTTGCTGGGTGTGTGTGGTTAGGGGAGATGGGTGAGGGAAGGAGAGTATTAGAACTCTCCTATATTTGATAGTCTTTTGTGATTCATGTTCTGTATTTTAAGTCATTAGGGGTAGAGCCTTGTTAGCCCAATGCTCAGGAGAATCCTGGGTAAGGCCAGAGGTGCAGCTTCAGCCTGGGGAGGGAGCTCAGACACTCAGCAGCCAGCAGGATGGAGCTCACCTGGGGCTTAGCCCACCCCACAGGTCCTGTCTGAGGATGGAATGCGACTGCAAAACTCACCCTATAGAGAGCAGCCATCTCTCTCGGGATTCTGGGATCCAGTTCTGGGAGCTGTCCTGGAAACTGCTGCTTATCCTAGAACAAATGGAAGGTCTGGAGACAAAAGGCCCTGGTGTAGAGTAAAAGACCGTGGACCTGGGGAAATTCAGTTTTCGGAGGCCCAGTGTGCTCACTCCACAGATGGGGAGGAATGAGGATGGAAGAGGCCAGGCCTGGTCTGCAGGGAATCCGGGTAAGAGTCAGGTTAGCCTTTGAGTCCAGTCTAGGGCCCCTTCTGTCGCCATGGTTTTGTAGTTGTGCTTACCAGACAAGTGTCTATGGAGAAGGGAGGACTTTCCCATGGGCTGCAGAGACCCCTCCATTTTTTGTGGTGATAGAGATCAAACCCATTCTCATTGCACCTCATATATTTCTATATTTTATATTTTTATTTTATATTTATTTTGAGACAGGGTCTCACCAAGTTACTCTGGCTGACCTTGAACTTACACTGTAACCCAAGGGCCCTTGAACCAGTGATTCCTCTGTCTTGATTTTCACAGTAGCTGGAATTATAAGCCCACGTCCCCAGCCCAGTGCTCCTCCTGTTTTTTGCTGAGGGTTGGGGTCTGGGTGCCAGCTGCTAACACTGCTTCCGTCCTGAGTTCTGCCGGCTTACCTACTGATGGCTGCTTGGTGTGGTTCTTTGGAAGGGAAAAGGCTGGTTTCATCTCATAAGTGTTAAACTGACATAGAACTTTTGTTGCCGGGACATGTGAGGTCAGAATAGGCTTCCAAAATGGTAGCATTGGTGGCAATGTCTTAAATAGAAGGACTCTGACCAGGTAAACAGAAGGAGTGCTATTGGGTAAACAGAATCCTAAATTCAGCATTCCTCAGGAACCTTATTTCTATGGTGGGTTTCTATTAACCAGGAATCTCCTTTGATCCTTTCCCAAAGGTCAGCTACCTTGGGCAAGGGCACAGTTTCCAGTTAATCCACACAGCCTGTATCAGCTCAAAGACCCCCACCCTGCTGACTGTCATATAAAATTTGCTTGCTTGTCTACCATTTTGTTTCTCTCTGCCCCCTGAGAAATAGCCTTGACAGCTCGATCTCCAATAAACCTTTCTGCCCATGGAGTAGTCCAGTTTGGTGGTTTCACTGAACCCTTGCTTACATCTGGTGTTGAAAACCAGGGAGGGGGAACACTGGCTTCTATGGGCTCGGCCACTCCTAACTTAACCAAACTGCCGATTTGACCCTCCTGGGTGCGGATCACTGCTTATGCTGGCTCCTGCCACCCACAAATTTCAATCTGCCTCTCCAGCCATGTCTCTCCTCCACTCGCTCTACCCACTCATCTCTCCTTGCCTATTCAGGAAAGTGTCCTCTCAGAGCTGCTTGCTCCATCTCTCTCTCTTTCTGTCTCTCATTGGCTCAATGGAGCCTGCTCAACAAAAGTCCCACACTAGTGCATCAGACAGCCCCCCCATGCCCTCCTGAGTGCCCATTTCATAGAAAGGGAAGCCAGTCCACTGTGATTCATAGCATCTCTCTGACAAGTCTTTTCCCCTCAGGAACACCCTTAGGTGAGACTCTGTCCCATGGCACTTACTCTTTCCTCCTGTGTCTCCACTCCTATGTTAATTCTCTATAGCCAACTTTTCAAGGGCTTCTCCCTTCCTCCTTCCAATGAACCATGGGCTTTTCCCAATTAGACCCATAGACACCTCTAACCTGCCTTCTTGAATCTTTCCCTCCACAAACTCAAATAACGTTATTCCTCACTGCCCTATTATTTTTTTTTCTGCCGCACTGCTTGGCCTCCCTATAAGCTTGACAATCAGGCTCTATGGTCAGAAAATGGGACGTTCAATTTCCAATCCTCACAGATCGTGACAACTTTGTCCACAGCACGAGCACATGATCTGAAAGCCTCTTTTCTCTAAGTGCTACTTGCTTCCGACTTCCACAGATCCCTTGTCGCAAAGCCTCTTTCCTCCCTCTCATTCCCTATCTGGTCTCTGGGTTCAGTCTTACAGAGATTCGGATGTCTTTGGGTATGCATAGTATTGGGAAAATTGTCACATGTTGTTAAACTAAAAAGCTGGCTCTGGAGAAGGGATTTTTGCCTTCCTACTCTAGACCCAAGAATGTTTGTTTAAAGGTTTCCTCCAAAGGGATGAGGCTGGCCACTTACCTGACTTATAGAGAAGGAGAACAAACCCCAGAACAGCCCTGCAAAGACTCTATGTGTGTAAGAACAGCTAAGAGGCGAACTATGTCCAATATAAGTTACTAATGGCTGGGCGTAGATGTTTGGCTCTCTGAATACTCCCATTTTTCTTGGTTTTGTTTACTATTTTTTATTTTTTTTCTGAAATGTAAACTTCCTTTGTCTTAGGATTTGTAAAGCCATTAGGATTCTTTTTTTAATCTGTAAAATCCTAAGCAAAGAAAAAAAAAAAAAGCTTAAAACTTGTAATAAAAATGGTCCATTTCTCTGGTTTGACTGTGCCGTCACTTATACTCCCCAAGTTGGTTGTACCTCCCTCAGGTTGCCAGAACCCCACTCCACCCCATGCTGAGTCTGAGGGTCCACCTGCTTGCTCAGCCCTGCGTGTCTCACCTTGGTTTGGTGTGGGGAAGGAAAGGCATGGGGAAGATTCCATTTAAACTCATTCACAGTGAAAGGCTCTGATTATTTTGCTTGGGGAGAGGAATCCATGATGCTGGCCCAAGGTTTTGAGCAGGGGTGCTCTATGTAGTTTGAATAGGTTCCTAGCTATGTAGAGAAATCTCCTGTGCTGCTTCTCCAATTCTGGTTTCATTGAATTTGGGCAATTTTTTTTTAAAGTGCTGTAACGGCTTTAATAAATAGGCAAGGTGGAGAACCCCTGGATTGAAGTGGAAAGGATCGCTGTGGCCAGTGGGTGGAATTCATTATGTTCGCTAAGTTAAGGTGCTGTCTAGAAAAGAAAGTGGCTGGTTAGCAGCACTGCACACTGTTAGCCGGCTGCATTCAAATTTCAGTGTAACAAAGACCAGTGCGCCATCTACTTTGTGCTCCCATAGCTGCTTCTGTGGGGGATCACTGATTGAGCTAGACCTGGGTCACATGCACAGCCTGTATGGAAGGGGTTATCCCTGTCCTAGTGGCTCCTACTTTTAAGAACACGGTTCTATTGTAGGAAGATATGAAAGGCTGAAAGGATGTGGTATTAACAAAACATACAGCTAGCACACACTGTTTCAGCCCACCAATGATTACTGTTCTGGGCCACTTCTTGCGTTTTTCTGTGATTTGACTCAGGCTGTCTCTCCTGTGCTGAGCAGAAATCAATGTGAAATTTGATGACAGACTGTGATCATTGTAGTCCCCAAAAGAAGACATGCCCATGGCCAACGGTGTATGAAAAATGCTCAATGTCACTAATCAGAGAAATAGAGATCAGAACCATAGGAAGATGCTGTAATGAAATACCAGAGACTGGGTAATTTGTAAACAGCAGACATTTATTTATTAAAGTTCTAGACTCTAGAATCTAGAGGCTGGCAAGGTCAAGGTTAAGGGACCTGCTCCTTGCTGTATCATTCCACAGCGGCCGTTGGAAGGGCAGTGGGAACAGGGCCAGGATACCGAACCCCACCTCACTGTCACCATAGCAGCATCGATCTTCATGAAAGGTGAGAGGAAGTGAGGTGGTAAGATTTGAGAGGACAGGAAGACACTTGGGGAGCTCTCAGTTGGAGGGTGACAAGGGGAGCCTGCTAGAATGTCTCATGATGAATTCATAGGCAACCTGTGCTCATCCCAGGGAAGAGGCAATCTATCTAGCCTGGAGGTGGGTGGGGGTGGGGACTCCCATCCCGGAGGCTCTTAAAGCCAAGCTTGTATAATCAACTAGTTGTGGTGTTAGGAAGAAGGTATCGGAATCAGAAGGAATAAATAACCTTTAGTTTCCCTCTCAACCTTGAGATTTTATGATTTTGTAATTCAAAGTGTTCTAAGGAACTTAACAAAACCAAATTACTTCCATCCTATTCAAATTATAGTGCCTTGCCTTTTAGCTTCCTGGGGGGAAAGGACTTTAAAAATTACTGCACCCTCAGAATAGATGATGCGATTCTGGTGCTCTCATTCTGGGTCAGTTCTCTTAAGCATCGGTGTAATTATGACTGAGCAGATGTGCCGTCGTGCAGGCTGATAAGTTCGCTGTGCATTTATCTCTCTTGAGCAGGCATCGTGGGATGGCTGAACACAGAAAGTCATTTTGGTGCATATTCTTTTTGTTTGCTGAAGACTTTTTGAGTTTTCTATTACGGAAGTTACACTCTCCCCGTTGACTCTGAGTTATTAAAGTGTTCTTTTTTAGAGATTTGTATTTCGTACTTATATCTTGGCAGCAGTTTTGTGAAGTCAGCAGCAGGAAGGGGAGGAGATGTTCTGGATGGTTCTGCCTATCAATCTCTACCTGGTGGCAGAATGCCCACCCAGGTAGTGGGCACGTCTAGCTACTGTTCTGGAATAATAGGGAGGGACCAGATTGTCTGGTGTTATGACGTTGCTCCGTACAGGCACAGAGCTAGGAATGTCTCAGCCTCGTTCTCAGAGCAGTGTTTTCAATAAGGCTTACATTAGCAGTCACAAGACCGCCAAACATTCTGTAGATCTAGAGTACTTCCAGTTACTCCCTCCAGCTTCTTCCATTTTGTGACCAGTGGGCAAGCATCGGCCTGCTAACGTGACCTACACCCACAATAAAAACATCTGTACTGTAGAAAGTCTCCTATCTTGAGTAGCTCATTACATTGTCCCAACTCTGAAATATCTGCGTGTAGAACTGCGCCTCATGCTACAGTTGCATAGCAAGTATTGCTTCATTCCTCTCCCCGCCCAGCATTGGCAGACTAGGGAACAGCAACCCTGCATCAGCTCCACATGTCGTGGAGACAGAAGAACAATGTCCTTAGAACAAAGGGATCCCTGGCCTGTTTAATAAGCAGGTACTAGTGATACGGCACAGAAAGGTGGGACTAATGAAACTGCCAATCACTCGTGCTTAAGTGGGGACTCACAGAGAGCTGCTCACATCTGGTCAAAGTTATTCTTAACAATGAGCCCAAAGGACATGGGTTACATTGCTCAGTGTTGTGATTCCAGCTGCTCCGGGGGCTATGAGAGGAGGGGCATGAGTTCAAAGCCTACTTGAGCTACAAAAGAAGTTCGAGGTCAGCCTGGGAGAATTATTGAGACTTTGTCTCAAAAATAAAAGGTAAAAAATGGGCTGAGGACTCAGTAATCGAGTACTTACCTAGTATACCCAAAGTCCCCCAGTGCAGTGCAACAAACTAACTAAAAACATTGTCTTGGCTTTATGTCTTATCTGAAAGTATTGGGATTAAAATAAGAATTATCTGTTGGTATTACGAGCATTTATCTGTTGGTACTGTTCTTGGCTGTTTTCATAAAGGACATTAAGCTTTGATAAGAGACCTACAATCTAATACTTCTTTAACACAACAACAACAGCAACAGCAACAACAAGACATGTGGTGAAAGAGAAAGAGAAAAGAGCCACAGTAGGGTCATGCCCTGACTAGAGGGTACTAAGACTGCAATCAAAATCAACTCTTCTCTGTTCAGGCCATCTGTTTACTGTGATTTTCCATCAACTTAAAACACTTCAGTTCTTCTAGGGAACAGCTAACTTATTCCCAAATGGGTATTGAGCAGATGGACAGTAGAGGAGTGATCTGAATTACCCCAGAGCCCAGGGACAAAACAGTCCACAGGAAATATGTGCACATACTGGACAGACAGGACGTAACAAAGTTATCGAGAGTGAAGAGCTGAGTGTGAGAGCCTGGGAGAGAGATGATCAGAGCGAGGAGGGATCTGACAGCTGTGGCAGATAACGGGGATGATCGCCTGGGATGAGCGGCTGATTCCAGTAGGGAGGGAGGTGATGGACTGCGAGGAGCCACCAGTTCCTGCCCCTAGGGGTTCTGGCTTTCCTGCCCACTCAGGAATAAGAAATATGGTCTGTCCTGTCTAAGGAAGGGAGCTAGGATGAGGCTCTGCTTCACTTGGTGTCCCTGGAGGTCACATCTACAGAGAATGTGTAGGTTAGAGACAAAACCAAACTACCTGTGTGCTAGCTCAGCAAGATAATAGGAAAGCAAATTTGTCTCTGTTGGGTTCTCTGTGCCTCATATGGATTAGGTTGAATCTGGACCACCCAAAAGGCCAGAGTCAGAAGTCAAAGCCTTCATGTAAAAGAGACCCTAGGCTGCTTATGTGTTTGATTTGCCCAGAGAGTGAAAGCAGCAGTCTTTTTCTGAAGGTCTGTTCTAGAATCTAGGATGAAAGGAGTTTCACAGAATGCACACGCCACAGTAAAGATGAGCACACTGCCCACCATGCACGAGAGATGGAATATGCAATGAGCAGGGCTACAGTGCCTGGAACTGGGATACAGGAAGGAAGAGGAAGAATGAAAGCTTGTCTAAATTTAATAAAGAATGTTGCATGAACTGCACATGTACAAGGCTGCTTATTGCAGTATAGCTTGTGAAAACAAAGCAAAAGAATCCTGGATATGACCCTTGCCCTTCTTTAAACCTGGTGCAAACCAACAGTGAAGAAATACCGCAATACTAATGTAAACCAAGGGATGCATTGATAATTAGAAACAAACAGTAACTGTTTATATACTTAGCCACTTTGGTCTAAGAAACGTGTGAATGTGCGTGAATGAAAACAATGTATATTTGTATTTATATTAACATTGAAAAATACATGGTGCCCACTGAGACTGAGGTATAGATGTGGGTTACAGGGAGTGGGGGGTGGGCAGTGAGACTTATCAATGATTATATTTTCTTATTTCAATTTTTGAACCATAAAAATGTATCAACTGCCAAAACTTAATATTTAATTTTAGAAAAATAGTAAAGCTATGATATAAGCACCACATTAGGTGCTGGAGAAATGGATTAGTCTGGAAAGCACTTGCCATATAAATCTGAAGATTAGAGCTCAGCTCCCTGGTACCATGTAAGGAGCTGAGATGTTGGTGCTTATCTGCAATGCCAGCATAAGGAGGCGGGTGCGTGGGGATCCCAGGGCCTGCTGGCTGGCTAGTCCAGTGGTATCTGTGAGAGACCTTGTCTAAAAATAATGTGGAGAGCGGTTAAGGAAGACACCCAATGTCAACTCTGGTCACTGTATGCAAATGCACCCATACACATGTCACACACACACACACACACACACACACACACACACACACTCACACAGTATGATTCCACATTATAAGCAGATTTGAAAAAGGGACAAATATAAATTATGAAAAAAAATTAATGGAAAAGACAAACCCATGGCAGATGAATAAGAAGCAGAATAAATAAGGCCTGAGAGAAAACCAACGAATTGGAAGACGGCTACGAGAAACTTGGGAGGATGGAACGTAAAGGTGAAGAGGTTGGAACAATGTGGAAACAAAATGAGAAATTCAGCATACGCCCGTAGGCGTTCAGAAATAGGCTAGAATGAGGATAACAGACAGCTTACAGAGACGGTGGCTGCACATTTTTAAGACATTAAAGCACAGTAGGTCACAAGCAAAAACCAAACCCACAGTTGAAAACATCATAGAAAGGCCCAGAATAGCAAAAATTAAGACGAAAATTTAAAAACAACTCCTGAGAAGGGCACGCTGCTGATAAGGCAGAGGAAGTGTGTGGAAGCTCTGAAGACAAAGCCAACGGGATAATACTTCAAGAACGAGAGATGGCAACATTATCAGACGCATTAGGTCTAATGCACACTTCTATTCAGCCCTTAAATATCTTAGACAGAAGGAAAATCAAACTAGGAGGAAGGAGCTAGAAGTTACAGTGGACAAGGGGAAATGCTGGAAAATCTAAACAAGCAATGGTATAAAAACAACCATGATGAAAGTATTTTGAGGAGTCATAGTAAAGGTAAAGTACGAAAGGAGCAGACAAGACAGTGTCAGAGTTCAAGTTCTCAGTAGGGCTGAGGATGGGGAGACATGACTTTGAAATCACAACACAAAGGTGTTAACTTTCCCTGGAAAGAAGAACAAGCATCACCTCACCCTGGATAAGGCACCAGTGACAAAGTCCTAGTTTAACCCTACCAAGTCTAGCCTGGCGCCAATGAGTCTATTGAGCTTGTTTCCAGGTGACAATTTGACAATTTGACCAGCACAAGTCAGGGGAGGGATTCAGTCTCTCTAAGAAACTCTCACTGGGACTACAGGATATCCATAGATTAAAAGAAAAGAGAAAGGAATTGGATCTCTACTTCACACTAAATATAAAATTAACTCAAAATAGATCAAAGACCTACACGTAAGAGCTAAAACAGCTAATCTCTTAGAAAGCATAGGTGCAGTTCCTTCGGACCTTGGGTCAGACAACGGTTTCTTATACAAGGACAACGACACTATGAACAACAAACGAAAAGGGCCAGACATCGATAAAATTCAAACCTTTTGTGCCTTCAAGGGCATCAACAATTAAGAGAAGCCAAAACCCGAAAGAATGGGGAGAAAATAGTTTCAGATCACATATTCGATTAATGAATTGTATGTAGGACATATTAAAAAAAACGTTAAGAAATAAATAATGGCCATAATGCAATCTAAAAATGGCTGAAGGTCCTGAACAGGTCTGTCTCTAAAGGAGATATAAACATGACCACTAGACACAGAAAATGTATCCAAATCTTTACTGTCCTACTCAGCTTTTGCTGTCAACTTGGGACAACCTGGGAAGGGAACCTCAATTGAGGACTTGCCTAGATCAGAATGGCTGGTAGGCCTGTCTGTGAGGCATTGCCTTGATTGATTATTGCTAGGAAGGAGTAGTCCACTGGGGTAGCACCATCCCTAGGCAGGTAGGCCTGGGCTATTATAAATAAGCTAGCAGAACATGAGTTAGTGAGCTCAGCTAGGGACTGAGCCAGCAAGCAGGTTCTTCCATGGATTCTGCTTTGAGTTCCTGCTTAAAATTCCTGCTCTGACTTCTCTCAATGATAAATTGTAAACATGGAAAAGTAAGCAAAATAAACCCTTTCCTTCCCAAGTTACTTTTCGTCAGAGTTATTTTATCACAACAGAATGAGACTAAAACAATTAGTCACCAGAGAAATGTAAAAATCACCACCACAGTGTCTTAGTGAACGTTCTATTGCTGTGAAGAGACAGCGTGACCACAGCAACTCTTATAAAAGAGGCATTTAATCGAGGCTTACTTATATATTCACAGGTTTAGTCCATTATCAACAGGACAGGAAGCATGGCAGCATGCAGGCAGCCGTGGTGCTGCAGAGGAGCTGAGAGTTCTACATTTGGATTCACAGGCAGCAGGAAGAGGGAAGGCCACTGGGCCTGGCTTCAGCATTTGAAACCCCAAAGCCCACCCCCAGTGACGCACTTCCTCTAACAAGTCCACATCTACTCCAACAAGGCCACACCTCCTAAGAGTGCCACTCCCTGGTGACCAAACATTCAAATCTGTGTGCCAATGGGGGTCATTTTTATTCAACACATCACATTCTATTTCCTGGCCCCCACAGGCTTGTAGCCATATCATACTGCAAAAATGCATTCAGTCCAACTTCAAAAGTTCCCACAGTCTATCACAGTCTCAACACTGTTTAAAAGTACAAAGTACAAGCTCTCTTCTGAGACTCATGGCAATCTCTTAACTACAACCCCCTGTAAAATCAAAATGAAAACGCAGATCACATACTTCCAACATACAATGACACAGAATATATACATTACTGTTCCAAAGGGAAAGAAAGGGAGCATAGTGAGGAAATACTGGACCAAAGCAAGAACAAAATCCACCAATGGCAAACTCCAAACTCTGCATCTCCATGTCTGATGTCAAAGCACTCCTCAGATCTCTGGCTCCTTTTAGTTTGTTGACTGCAGCACACTTCTCTCTGGGGCTGGTTCCACTCCAGTCTGCAGCTTTCCTCAGCAGGTATCCCACGACTCTGGCATCTCCAACATCTTGGGTCTCCAAGGCAGTCCAGGCTTCACCTTCACAGCTTCACACAATGGCCCCTCTCTGGGCCTGCAAGCAGGGACACCCTGGCACAACAAGCCTGGTTTCAGTGGCTTCCCTTAGTTACAAGGGAAGATTCTATAATCCCTTTCTTGTATCCTTGACTCTAAAGCCAGAACCACACAGCCAAAGCTTCCAAGTTCTGCTGTTTTCTGGGTCTGGAACATGACTCTCTCATTCAAAACCATTTTCACCAGCTTTCTGTTTTTGTTGGTTTTCTTCATTGTCTAAGCTTGGCTGTCCTGGAACTTGCTCTGTAGATCATGCTGGCCTTGAACTAAGAAATTTGCCTGCCTCTGCCTCCCAGGTGGTGGCCACCTCCCAGGCCTGTGCCACCACACTGGACCTTAAGCTATTTTAAAATTCCTTTTCACAAGTTGGAAGCTTAGCTGGGTGAGGTCACCACTCCCTTTGTTCCATTTAGCATCGGGCTTTTCTTGTACATATTTATCTCCTTGAGCACAGGATATATAGCTCGATTGCACTTCCTGGTGACTTTTTCTCCTCAAACTGTACATTTTGTATTTTTCCTAGCTCAGCTTGCTAGTTTTCATTACAGATCTGCATAAGACTGGCCCTAATAACCACAAAAACACAGTCAATAGTAAGCTATTTTGAAATCTCTGCCAATGCTGATAATCCAAAACTCTTCAATTTAGCCTCAGCATATTTTTTGGACAAGCACATAAAACAGCTGCATTCTTCACCAAAATGTAAGCACGGTCTCTAGGTCATTTGCTGATGTTCTTTTCCTCTAAAACCTCTTGAGCTGGGCTGTCATAATCTGCATTGCTTTCCTTCCCATGTCTTCCCTGCTCCTATTAGTATGGCCCATTAAGCCCCATCTACAGGGATCAACTGGTTTTCTAATTCAAAGTCCCAAAGTCACATTCTGCTAACAAGCATCATGGTCAGGCTTGTCACAGTAATACCCTAGTCCCACTACCAACTTCCGTCTTAGTCAAATTTTTATTGCTATGAAGAGAGACCATGACCATGGCAACTCTGATTCAATAACTCTTATAAAGGAAGCTTTTAATTGTGAGATAGATTTAGTACACCCTTTAGTCCTCATCACAGAAGTGTCTTTTTGGAGTAGACAGTGTGAAGAGAGGAGACACAAGAGTGATCTTTTGAAAGAAAATGTAAGCTGCAGCCCAGATGACTCTCACCTGAGATCTCACCTCACCTCAGGGCGTTGCCAATATTGCAAAGAGAGCAGGGAGGTGTTAGAACAAATGTGTGTTCTGTTATCTGAGAGCTGAGGGGCTTCTCAGGCTTTCAAACATGGATCAGTTTAATGCTGAAGACGTAGAACCAGGATGAACTTAGAGATGGGGAGAAACAGGAAATAGCTGTGGCCCGCTGGACAGGCCTGGATAGAGCACCATGGAGAGAGGGAATCGGCATCTGGAAAACACTGTTGGGTACTGGAAAGGTACAAGCGGTACAGTGGAGGGTTTGGGTGCTACTTTCCCAAGTTCACAGCATTGCTTCAGCACAGTCTTCATAACTACAACTCCTTCTTTCCTCTAGCTTGTTCTGCTCTGTGGTCACCACCCACTATCCCTAAAGGCTTTCTCCTCCAGTACGGTTTCTGATGTCCTTTTTGTTGAGAATGTTGGTCCAGCAGATGTCTCCGGCTCTTTATAATCCGAAGGCTCATGAGTCTCAGTTGGTTTATCTCATCATAGCTGCAAGAGATGCAGGGTATGGAGTCTTCGGTAACAGTCAGACACTCCACAAGTCAAGTGTCTGGGGATAATCTGGGGTAGCAGTTTTCATGTTTGTTCCATGGAATATTGGGCTCCAAGATGATTCTTGGGGATCTGTGAGGGGTGTTGCAGTAAATTTCAATTTATTCTCAAATATTATAAAGCTATATGTACTTCTGTGAAGTAATAAGAATTGTGAATAGCCACTATATCTGATAACCAGAGCCACTGCCAGAAGGTCACCCACCTTGGCTGTTGGAACCAGCTTCCTAGGTCTGGATTCTGGAATGCAGAAAGCATGCTTGTTTGGAGCACCAGCGATTGTCTACCAGCCCTTGAATGGAGCATTTTTTGTTCTAATGTTGACTCTGCCTACTGAGATATTTGTGTTGAAAGCATCCAATTGTATTCATGCTAATGGAGGAACTTTACAGGGTTCTGACTCAGTCTAATCACTGGTCAGGGAAGACCTTGCTCAGGGACTTGACTGGCCTGTAAAAAGGCATTGTGTCAGCCAGCTGAAATTGGGGGTTGGTGTACTGTGGAAGTTCTATTCATTCAGCATTAAGGCCTGTGTATCGGTGGGCTGTGCTTCCCCTCAATAAAATACCTAGACACCATATGTTCTGGGTCAGAGTCATGAGAGGCTGAGGTCGGTCAGTCATGTGAGTGAGGTGAGATCCTCTGCTTAAGCCATCCAGGTTTTCCATCTCGGAAAGTTGTCTTTGTTCTTTGTTGAATCCACTGTAGATATTGATATTTACTTCCACAGAGAGGGGTAAGGCAGTTCAGCTGTGGGGCTTGAGCCTCCTGCCAGGATGCCAGCCATGCTGCCAGGATGTCATCTCGTGAAGCTCTGCCTATAGTCTGTGTTTCATCTGTATGAAGGTCTGTGTGCCAAAAATAAACAAACAAACAAAGCAAAACACAAATTAAGCAATTTTTTGAAAATCTTTCCCTATCTAAGCTGTTGTCAGAAAACAGGCATTAGGTCACTGGCTGTTTATGCCTGAGGTCCTCACTGAGGCTCAGGACCAAGAAATCATCACTATGGGCTAAAGCGAGGGTTACCTTTGGTTACCATAAATGGTGGTACTCAGGATTGGCTGTGTTTGCTATACATCTCTGAATTTTCATAGCATATCTGACACAATAGTCATTTGATACTAATCACCTCAATACCATTTAAAGAGTCTCAGAAGCCAGATGTGAATGCCTTTAATCCCAGCACACAGAGGCAGAGGCAGAGGCAGAGGCAGAGGCAGAGGCAGAGGCAGAGGCAGAGGCAGACCCAGGAGGCTTTCTGTGAGTTTGAAGCCAGCCTGATCTACCTACTGTCTTCTAGGACAGCCAGGGCTACCATACATAGTGAAACCCTGTCTCAAAAAACAGCAAACAGTAGGAGTCTCAGAAGGAAGTGGGGAAATCTCAGATGTGGTTTCTGCAGCAGTTTTGGGTTTTCTAGGGGTTATATCAAGTTCTCAATCCTGAGCAAGGTTTATGGCAAAAAAGACAATTGGGGAGTGTGGGGTGCAAGAGAGGTATTTGGCTATGAAAGAAGAAAAAGCCAAGGTACCTGCTGAGAAAATGCAGCTATGTGGATGGGGAAGAATTTATGGTGTTTGGGAATGAGAACTAGGGAAAGGAAAGGGGGAGCTTAGTCAGGGCCCCAGGGGAGGTGGCAGGCAGGTGGGAGAAGGGAGAGCTCTGTGTGACTGGCAGGACTGGAACCCTGATGTATGGACTGAGTGAGGACACCCTCAGCTGAGGCATGAACCCCTTTCTGTGAGGTCGTGAGTGTCCCCTTAAAGGTGTCTAGAGTCTTCACAATGATCTTGGGACTGGAAAGAAGATATTGATATCATTGCATGATATTGATAGTCCATTCCAAGCCTTCCAGATGCACCAACTGCTCTGTTTTAGCTGCTGGAAGGTTCACAGAAAGCAGCCACCCAGGCTGGACTGGGCAGAGGGGCTTTGTTTTGTTCCCACAGTCAACCCTGCAAAGGCCCCTGCTGTAGTTGTGTTTGAGGTGTTCTCTCTGGAGCAAGGCATCAGAGTACATGAAAATTACTGTGTAATCACAGAAACTCTGGACACTAGATACCATCAGGAGACGGGGCTTGGCACCAATGCCTGGTGGGTTCAATAATTGGACCCATCACACAGTCTGTTAGCTTGGCTCTATTCCTTGTAAGCGGCGCTCTGAGCAAAAAGCACACTTATGAAATGCCCCATTCATTTCCTGCTGGAGATTCTATCTGAGAGCAGAGTCTGACCTCCTGGAGATGTAGCTGGTCCTCACTATGCCTTCCTTCACCCATGGCAGAGAAAGCCATGATCAAGGAACAGTTTGCTAAGACAAACTCTGTGACTACGTTTTCCATAGATTTTTCTTAAATATGTTTGTGTAGTCATCTGGTATACGATATCAGTTCAATTTAATCCCACATCATTTCCTAGCACATATTTTGGTTGATCTGAGAGACTACACTTAGAAGTCCTGAATATGATCAGAGTCATTGTGAAGTCTTCAGCTGGAGGTTGTAGAAGAGCAGCTGGTTCAGATCTGGCAGATGCGATGCTGGCTGGGATGCTTCACCTGCTCTGCTGAGCACTCCAGCACAGAGACAATGAGTCTCAGAATCAGAGAGGAGAGAGAGTACATCTGGGCTTTTGCCAGCAGCCCTGAGATAAGATAACACTTTATGCCACCCAGGCCACAGAAATGATTAATAGGATTTTGTACTGCTTTCAGCTATCTATCCTATTAAAATCTACTGTCATTAAGTAGGGTTAGCTGTGTAGTCCTCCCTGGACTGTAGTCTTCCCTGGACAGCCCCTCCCTCCCGGGGCTGTGCAAGGCTGCTGCTGAGCAAATCTGGTTGAGATTCTGTATGCTGCAGAAGGCACAAGGCTAGGAGGTAGGAACTTTGACCCATACTGCACCACGACCCTGAGTTTGCGTCTACGGGCGATTGCTGGCATGACCATGTGCATCCTAGCTGCAGACTGGACTAGGCACCAACTGGGAAACAGACATTCTCCCCTTCCATTGCTTCTCTGAGGCCTGGTTTGTGGAGCCCTTGGGATTCTTGGGAGGTTGGATGCAGAGTCAGAGGGAAGGGTCTCTAAACAACAGTGCAACCTATTGGATGATCAATTTGCCTTGGGCCTCCTGTCCTCCATCAGTCCTTCGGAGACAAGTGGGGCCGACCGGCCAGTTCTCGATCCCTCTGTAGCCTGAGCTGCTTCTTGCTCTGTCTCCCTCTCCTTGCATCCTTTGTTACACGTTTGTCCACTCTCAGTGTCCCCCTTCTAACAATGATGGCGTGTGCATCCGAAGACTCAGAGGAGTCGCTCTCTGTTGCTCTGTCCTGTGCTTACTGAGGATGGTTCTGAAAGGGAGTTCTGGCCAGTGTCACCTATACCTCCATGCCCATGGCACATGGAGTTGAGCAAATGTTTGCTAAATGTATTAGCTACTTTTCTGTTGCTGTGAGAAAGTACCATGACCAAAAGCAACTTAAGAAAGAACGAGTTTATTGTAGCTTACTTTCATGAAATTTTAGACACTCTCATGTCACCCCTTCATGCCAAAACCTTTACTTCCCCTCCAAAACTAGCAGAGGGGTACAGACCCCTAAAGGCTGGACTCCAACTTTCTGAAACATTAGCTGCCAGGGGAAGGGGACCCTGGAGTGCCAACTAACTTTGGCCACTCTTTAGTTCTTTAGAGGACGTGCCAGGTACACATGGCCAGAGTGACTTCCCTGCCTTGTCTCTGAGTGAACAGAAGGGTGCCCACATAGAGAGGCTGGGAACTGCGAGGCTAGAGAGGATAGCACGGCTGGGCTACCTGTAGCAGACATTTCTGTAACCTTGTTTCTCTCTTCCAGTCCCTGACCATCTTCCAGGTCTCTGTCATCTGGCTCCAACGTGCTAGGTCCCCTCTTTGCCATTTCTCTATTATAGGCCATCTCTACCTGACTCTGTGGTGCACCAAAATAGACGTACTGAAGCCTTAGCATCTGCAAAAGATCTTCTATGGAGGAAATGAATGGTCTCAGGGAATGACAGGGCTGGGGAAGGGATGGCTTTTACATACCCACTAAATGTATGGATGAGCATTAAAGTGTGAAAATCTTACATGTGGGCCTCAGTGAATCTGCACAGTGTACGCTTGAGGATCTACCACCCAGACAAGACTTGGGAGCATTTCCAGCACCCCAGAAGGCCCTATTCCCACTCGCCCTGCCCTTATAGCTTCCTGGACTTTTGATTTGTTTCTCTTTTTGTTTGTTTGTTTGTTTATTTATTTTTGCCACTCAGAGTTGGTCTGTTCTTTAAACAAAATATTTATTTTACTAGTGTGTATATGTTTGCTCAGGGAGGCCTGAGGGGGTGTTGGATCTCATGGAGGGGGAGTTGGGAATTGTAAGCTGTCTGATGTAGGAGCTGGGATACAAATTCCGGTCTTCTGATAGGGCAATAAGGGCTTTTTAACCTCTGAGCCATCTCTCCAGCCCCAAGTTTTGTTTTTATTTAAAAATTAGTGTGTGTGTGTGTGTGTGTGTGTGTGTGTGTGTGTGTGTGTGTTATCTGTACCTATTAATGGAAGTGTGTAAAGGTGTTCACTATCTGGGTGCTCATGCACATGAGTGTACACCTGTTTATAGACCTAAAGTTGATGCTGGTGTATTTCCTTGATTGTTCTCTACTTTTATTTTTTGAGGGAGGATCTCTCCCTGGACTTGAAGCTCAGTTTGGCTAGGTGTCTGGCCAGCGAGCTTCCAGGTTCCACCCGTTTCTGCTCCTACCCCTCACTGTGTAGGCAGTCACTTGGCACCATGCCCAGTTTTTTATGTAGATTCTGGGAATCCAAACTCAGGTCTTGTGCCTCAGGTACCTCATAGATAAGATATCTCTGTAACCTCATCTCTGATATGTTTTTGATGAAGCCGGTCGCCCGAGTGTTCCTGATTTAATTTGAAAAATTCGTGGATGGTCAGTTTTCATTTGCACAAATAAACTATTTTTCAGCCTGTGTCTCATGGTTTGTTCCAGACACTTGTACAAACAAGGTACAGAGTCACTCTGCCAGCATTCCACTCGGAGTGGGCCAACTGCTGCTTGGTAAAATGTAGTCACTCAAAGCACGGCACAGCCCAGGGAGCGCCGAGCTACACGATATGCAGTAACTCAGAGCCGGCACTGCCCGCTGCCATCAGTTGGCCCGTTCTCTCAGTGAAGATGCTTGGCATCCACCAGAGGTGTGACTGGCACAGACTGTTATTCACTTGCTCTTTCCTCGAGGAGCTGCCACCTGTGAGCTGTCCTTCGGAGGCTTCGTACGTGTTCTTAGTTCAGACGGAAAGGGGAAATGCAGACGGGAATGGACAATGGCTGGGCCCAGTGGCTTTCGAGCAGGCTCTTATGGGAGCAGGAGGTGATAAGAAAGGGAGAAGATGTTCCCATGGAGGTTTCTGAGGCCGCGATGTGAACGCCTTGTTACAAGCAGAACACCCCTCTTCTCTGGAAGAGACCCTGTGTTCTCCTGGCAGTGGGCCTGGGCTTGCGTGGCATCCCTCATTTCTAGAAGCTGTATGGTTGAAGGATGCCATTCACACCCTCTGGCACTCAGTTTTCTCTTGTTTGAAGGAGGATAGTCACTTCCTCCCAGATCTGTTTGAAGATTTAATTATCTGATGTTTGCGAAAAATAATTTTTGGAAAACAATTATGCTCTGGGCTGCTGCCACTCTGTACAGATAGGAGTTAGCAGTTGGTCTGGTAAGATTTTTATTTTTGGGGGGGTGTACAGTGGGGCTGAGTAGTGTCCATGTCCTAGCTTCTGGAACTTGGGGATGTGGCCTTTAAGATGTAATTGAGGTGCGATCGTTGAGGATTACCTAGGAGGCCTGGAACATCTACCATTGCCCTGTGCAGGCAAAAGAGAAGATGCTGAGGAGAGAACATGGCCCTGTGGAGACAGAGGCAGAGGTGCCGAGATGGAGTAGTGCAGCCACAAGCCAAGGAATGCCTGCAGCCCCTGGAAGTCAGAAGAAACAAGGAACGGTTCTCTTTCAAGCCTTAAGGGAGCGTGGCCTGGCAGCAAGTTGATTTCTGATGACTAGCTTCCAGAGCCATAACAGTAAATGTCCATTGCTGTAAAGTCATTCATTCACTCGTCACTTATAATGGCAGCCCTGACAAAGGGATGCAGTGTTTGTTACCTGCTGTACTGGCTAGTTTTGTCAACTTGATACAGGCCACAGTCCTCAGAGAGAAGGAGCCTCAGTTGAGAAAATGCCTCCATAAGATCTGGCTGTAAGGCATTTTCTTAATTAGTGATGGATAGGTGAGGGCCCAGCCCATTGTGGGCCTGTAAAACTGGGCCTGTGTTCTATAAAACTGTGTTCTCTAAAAAGAGGCTGTTTGAGTCCCACCTTGTTTGAGTTCCTGTGCTGGCTACCTTCAGTGAGGAACTACAATGTACGAGTATAAGACCGATAAACCCTTTTCTTCCCAACTTGCTTTTTGGTCATGGTGTTTCCTCACAGCAAGAGAAACCCTAACTAAGACACCTGCCTTCTTTCATTAGACTGATGGAATTAGTTTAGTATCTAGTACAGCTCTACGCTTCACTTGCCAGCTTATGAATTGTCAGGCAGCTAATGGTGTGATGTTAACACAACAAGCTGATGCCAGAGGACCGGCAGAGTGGGGTTCGTCACAAGTTCTGTCTTGACCTTTCTCTACAGAGATGGGACTGAGTTAGTTTCCAGGGTCCCCAGCAAACAGGTTTGCCATCTTTAGTGAGGGCCTTCTGACCATGGTGCTGAGTGAGAAGCATCAAGCAGAAAGACTTTGGGAATAATCAGTTTCTTATTATGATGAGACAATGGGCAAGCCAGGGTCAACTCAACCCTAATGAAAATTATGGCCTCCCCTGGGTGGGCTGTGCCACTAGGAGAGGAGCTCCTGCCTCCCTGGTGATGGGAGAGCGCTTGGGCCTGGGCTGAGGCCAGGATTGCCGCTGCTTTCTTTAATAGACATTTTCATCAAAATGAAAATGAACCAATCATCTCATGTTCTAATTCGATAGGAAGGGCTCTGTTCTAGGAAGGAGAGTACCATGTTCTTGCAGCTACAAGTGTCTCAATGGGGAGCACATCCACTGACTCACTGTTCTACCCAGCCACTCACAGCAGCTCTGTCTCTGAGAGGGCTGTGAGAGGGGTCGCCTCCTCTTGCCTGCAAGCTTAGCAGTATCAGGCTGTATCAGGCTGATTACCTAGCAAGCTGAAGGGAGGCCGTTCCATCTTAACCATTCTCTCCTTCCACCATAGCACATGGCTTGAAAGACCTGCTTGCTTGATGGTCGTGGCTTTGTAACTGTCAAAACCACATTCTAGAATCAGAGAGAGTTATAAGAGACATAACGCATGATGTAACATCATGTGGTGTGTGTGTGTGTGTGTGTGTGAGTGTGTGTGTATGTGTCTGTGTGAGTGTGTGTGTGTGTGTGTGTGTGTGTATTTGTTGTGCTTTGAGTTTGGGTCAACCATTGCAGAAAGTACTAGGGACATAGCATCACACAACACAGAGGCATCTCCTCTAGGGCATATGGGCTAGAAGGAGAGGCAGACAGTAAACAGATGGCTTTAATTTATGATAATAATGTGTTATGAACTGCCTTGCACCCCTGTCAGAATCAGCAACTTGATCCTCCATGTGTGACTCTGCCTCTGCCCAAGTCCTGCCTGGCTGGCTGGGGAATCCCATGACAGCCACACCACTCTGTTTTCAGCTGCACGAAATCTTAAAAACATTTACACCTCCAACTTTACTTTTCTTTCCCCAAATCCCCTTGGCTCTTCTTGCTTCTTTGTTTTTCTGGGTAAAATCTAGAGGGTGTGGTGGTTTAGATAAGAATGGCCCCGTAGGCTCATAGATCACCAAGGAATGGCACTATTTGAAAGGATTAGGAGGTATGGCCTTGTTTGAAGAAGTGTGTCACTGCGGGAGAGCTTTGAGATTTCAAGGACTTGAGCCAGGCCCAATGACTTGCTCTTCCTGCTGCCCATGGATACTGATGTAGAACACTTTGCTCCTCTAGTACCATGTCTCCTCCCTGCACACCACTCCCCACCAAGAGGACAATGGACTAAACCTCTGAACCAGCCCCAACTAAGTGCTTGCCTTTATAAGAGTTGCCCTGGACATGGTGTCTCTTCACAGCAATAGAACACTGAATAGGACAGAGGGGAAGTCCAAGGAACCAATGTCTTTTTCCTAACTGAAGTGCTTTTCACCAGGACACACCCAAATGTCAGTTTGGCAGCAGGTGGAGGATGGATGGGGTGAATGTTTACTTCAGTTTTCATTTTTAGCTGTGAGGATCCATCCAGGGCACTGCAGTCATGTCTAGCATGTTTGAGAGAAGTGGCTCCACATCTGGCCAGAAAGGGAGGCTGCTTCTTGCCTCAGAAGCTGCAAAGGCCCTTGCTGTGCTTGGAGCCAGCAGGAAGGGTGTAAAAGATAGAAGATAGGGTGAAGGTGGTGAATTGTCATCCTCTGAGCACACGAGACAACCACTGTAATCAAGAATTCACAACTGTGGATACCTGTCAATCAGTCGTGGAAATGGGAGGGGCTTATGGGGTCCTACCACTCACTGCTGAACTGTTAGCTCACATAGATTCGGGAGACAGAAAGGGTCACTGTCTTCAGTGCACACTGAGGACCCCACCAAGCTCCAGCGAGCAATGCCAAACCCGTCGTCACACAGATGGTTCTGGTTAAACTCAGTGGGTTACAAAACAAGACAAATAGATACCGATGTGAGAAAGAAGTTTGTAGGGAAGTGCTGGGGTGGGGTGGTAGGAAGATGGGTGGTGAGACCAGAATGGCCGGTCTGCATTGCGTACATGTATGGACTTCCCCAAGAACAAGCAACATAATTTTGAAAAAAGAAGACAGCTTATTCTAGATATCTTGTGCTACCCAATCTGCATAAATTTCCCCTCCTCTCACAAGGACAAAAAGTGGTCATTCTATGAGTGTCAAGTGTACCTTTTATAGCTCATAATCACATATTCAGTGGGGAAATGTAATAAAAAATCACTCCTCTCTTCATTGACTTCAATGTGATTTTTTGGTAATTTTATGTAATTACTACTATTTTCAGTGATGTTATTAAGAATAAGTGGGCCACGACTTCTCAGCTTTGACTCAGAGTCACATATGGAAAGGGCCTCAGAGTCAGGGCGAGGAAAGGGGAGGCAGCAGGTGCTGGGGAAGCTGGTGATGCTTGGGTCCCTTTGTGGCTTCTCTGGTGTGATGGCTGCAGAGGCTCTGAGTGGGCTAGCCTGTTTTCTTGGTACTTGCCCCCTCCACCCACCCAGGAGCATCTCAGAGGGCAGGTCCCCTGTGCTTGATCTGTGTCAGGAGTTTCTGTCACACCAACATCCGTCATTTTCTGGTTAAAAATAGGCCATGGCATGTGGGCCATCAGGAAGGCTCACAGGAGGACAAGCTCTAGGTCTGGGCTTCCCTATATGGCTGTGACAGGAATCACTACTTTTTTTCCCTACAATATTATTTTAAATGAAAGAGACTGTTTCAAAAGAGCAGATCTGCGGCTAATTTGAACTACCTGGGCCCGCTGCTAGCACAGCTGTTCCTGAGGTCCTTAAATTATTCATAAGGAACAGGCCATGGATCGCCATGGGGTTTGAGAACAGGAAGTCTGCATACATCTGTTTAGGCTACGCACTGTGAAATTCGGAGAAGTGTCACTCAAACAGACTTCAGCGTGGACCACATGCACAGATGTAGGTGGGCGGCCTTGCCGTGGAAGCCTGGATGCGGCTGGAAGAACAAAGTGGGCATTGCCCCAGTCCCCAGGCTCGGTGTCGATGGGCTCTATGTATTCTGGCCATGTAGGCATGCTTCGCGCATCTGCCAGTCGCAGTTATGGTGTTTCGATACCTGCAGCTGTCTGTTGGGCTTTACATCCTGAGCAAAGCCATGCCACTTTCCTGAGGGCAAGTGGGACGTCTGTGCTAGGAAACCGAGGGCCTGAGAGGCAAGAGCTTTGAGTGGACCTGGGGGCCCACAGGAGGGAGAGTTGAAGGCTTGAGTCTAAGTTCAGAGCTTGTAGACAGAGCTCTGTCCCAGACTCGGGCTGGACAGGCTCATGAAGACTGGTGAGCAGGTGAAATCTTTCTCTCAAGGTGGTTTCACACTGATTGAACCCTCCCTCATGGCAGGCACTATGCAAGTACTACATCAGTTAATTTTCACAGGAACCCATTGAAGGAGATACGTCTAGGATCCTTATTTTAGAGACAAGGAAAGTGACCGTGAGATGGTCTGGAACAAGACTGCACAGCAAATGCACAGAGAGGCTGGGGTTTGAGCCCAGTGCTGAGACCTATTGTCAAACATCATCCTCTTTCCCTGAGCCTCAGGGTTACTGTCCAGCAGTTCATGTTTGATCTACAAAAGTGATATTGAAGGAAGTGAGACTGCAGAAGTTGAGTGGGTTCACAGACTTATCCACAGACTCCTAATCTGACCGTCTTGCAATTCCCCCACGGCCATTTCTGTCCCTTCTGTTTCTTTGTAACCTCACCCACATATTAGTTTCCATGTCATATCCTTTCTTTCCAACCAGACTGGTCTTTACTGGGTGAGAGGAGAGTGATTTATCAAATCCATAATGGCTATTATATTCACCAATTCTAGGGCTTCTCCTTCAGATTGCTGTCAAGTTCATTGCCTCCACAAAACACAGGCTCAGGCCACCCATCACCCAGTGCTGACTGATCACCTCTTTTGCCCCAAACCTTAGTATGTAAACAAGAATGAATCCCTTAAAGAGTTCAGTCTGACTAGGGAGACAGATCAATGAATAGAGCAGTTATAGGACAGACTTCTGGCTTCATATGCAAACGAGTCCCCTTGAAATTAGGATGACAAGTCTAGGAGGGGGTGTAGTAGCACGCTGCTGTGGCAGCTTATCAAAGATGACACGGGAGGCATTTTCATATGTGTAAACTCTGCCAGACCTCGGCAGAGGGAACCACCATCATGGCCAATACCATACTTGACAGTGGAACCCCAAGCATCAGAGCTCAGGTGTTTTTATTCATTCAGAGCTCCTCAGGCACAGATTACAAGCAATCAAACATCCCCTGCAGAAATCCAATACAAAATGCCAAGACCTATACATCCCTTTTTCCAATAGTGCACAAAAACAATTTTCTTAAACACAATTAAAAATAAACTTCCACAACAAGGGAGTCTATCAGCCCTTCCAATTAGTTCCCAGGTGGTGCTGCTGCCTCTGATGCAGAGAAGTATCCTTGGTGTATATGCTCTTTAGATGCTCTGGTGGGAATGGATGCCTGGCGTTGGGAGGCTGGGTAAGAGCTCAGAGAGGAATATGGTCTGGAGAGGACGTTCTGATTGAAGCCCGGGAGAAATGAACTGACTCTTGGAATAACTCATGGAAAGCCACTCAAGATGGGATGGCTCTGGTTCTACCCCTGGTTACTTTTTCTGTCTATTCTGCCTTGATGTATTCTGAACAAGTCATCTACTCCTGGGAGATGTGGAGATTCAGCTCAGAGTTGAACTAAGATCCTTTCCATCTCTGTGATTCACACCCAAAGCAATAGACTTAGGAACACTTCTTGAGCCTGGGAGACAAGATGTCCAAGACATGATAGAATTCAAGTTGGTCCTTTCACAAATGAGGAAGCAGATTCCAAGACTAGGGTGAGACTGACAGGTAGGTGAATAATTTTACAAGATCACATAGTCAGACAGTGGCCAGACCCCAGAGTCCAGAGCGAACTGAGCTAAGCCCTTCCCATGAAGCCTTGTACTATACTGTTCAAGAAAGCGCCTTTCCAAGGCAACCCATGCTTCTAGAGTCCTTCCTTTCATGGCCCCAAACTGCCTTTCAGAATGAGACAAACCACACACTAGGGAAGAATTCACAGAGCTCTTCCATAAGGAAGCAGTAACAGTGAAAAGTATTCCCAGTGGGTCAAATTCTCCAGGAGGAAAATTATAAAGTCCTGGTAATTATCCATCACAAGGAGTTCACAGTAAACACAAAGTCAGTCTCTCTCCCTTCTCTTTCCCTCTTAAACCCCAAGAGATTGATTCTGAGCAGTTCAGCTTCCCTGGTGGTCCCAGCACAACAACATACAAAGAGAGCTTGGTCCTCCAAGTGTACATGCTAAGGGAGACATAGCTGTCATGGCAGCCAGCTGTACACATGCGCCCTGACAAAAGAGCACAAGGGCTCACACACTCACCCATGCATGCCCCAGGGGTGTGCGTGAACCGTTTGCACAGTTTCATATGCCAACACATACCCTTGGTCGTCAAAAGTGCTCAGGAACGAAGCAACATCTAATAGTGAGTACTGGACACAGACTATGCCCAGCAGACGCCTGTGGAAAGCTCTGAAGAGCAAGCAGCATACTCTGCAAGATGAAACAGAATCTCTCTGAAAAAAGAAGCCCCACCTTTGCCCCAGAGGATTAACTGGGTTTACCTCATCTGCCATCTTAATTAATGCAAGGCGTAGTCGGCAGATGGAAAGCCGGGCTGGTGTGGCGTAAATGCAGAATTTCAAATATGTCAATAAGCTTTACGGACACTGTGATCAGAATGCTTTGGTTAAATAAACAGGTACAGCAAGACATGTCAATAAGCACAAAGTGTTTCAGAGGCTTATCTACCTGGAGACGGCCTCCTCCACGGCCACCCTTGGCCACCAGCCAGGACAGTTCAGTGTGACAAAGGGATTAGAAGTCCCTGCTCATCCCCAGATCTTCCAGTCAGCGAACTCAACACCTGCTGGCCCTCAGAGGGTCCCCTTCCCGGAGATTGCACTCCATTGCCCTCTCTCTTGCAGGTGAGTTCTGTAGATAATGGCTGAGCTTCTGGAAGGCCAGAGAGAGTTTTGAGACCCAAGAGGGTTGAATTTGTAGGCAAAAGCCTTTGCCTTCTGGAAGCCCTCGGTCAAAGTTAAGAAGATAGATGTAAGCCCAGGAAACTCCAGTTCTTGGGTGTTGAAGGCTTCTCTGTGCTTCAGCTCCACAGTCAGCGAGGGCCCGGAGAATTCGGTGATAAGATTTGTGTTCTGATTATGACCCTGACCAATGCTTTGGGGAGAGTACATATATCCACTGGGTAAATGAGGAAGGCATAGTTTAGGGAATCTTTGGGGCAGGTCTTGGAGGGTGGAAGGGATATCAAAAGAGAAGCTTGGGAGAGGAGAGAGAGGAAGGGCATACCCATAAAGGGGGAGGGTGTTTGCGTACAGTGAACCAATGGCTCGGATGGGGTGTCAGGGTCTAATAGTGCACAGAATAGGTGTGGATGGAGAATATCAATGTTGGTGTCAGAGAAGAAGGTGGGTAGATCCTCCAGAGCCCTGAGCTGCCTCCAGAGCAGTCTTACTATCCTGGAACAATTAGAAGCCAAGAAAGGTCACTTTATCGAGACCAGCTTTGGCTTGTCTCATTAGCAGGATGATGCAGGCGTGGAGGTATAACGGGCAGAAGAAGAGTGACAGGACCAAGAAGCATGTCCTGCCCTAGCTTCTGCTGCTACCCTCTAAACTCTCTCACCGTCAGATGTGAGTTATGGTTCTTGGTCCAGGTCGGATTGATGTCATCAAACTGCTTTGGCATTCTGTTGCTGGCAGGTCCTGGGGGCCGTAACAAGAGGTCAATATGCTTCTTAGAAGATGTTGGGAGTTTGCTCGTGATGATCCAGAGAACTCTATTTTGAAAAGCTAAGAAATGTTCTTAGGCCTTTAACCTAGAAAGAGCTGACCTTTTCCTTAAATATCGGGCTGCCTCTAGTCTTCACACTGATTTCATTTCACTTTCAGCATTGGGAGCAAGCTCACATGCAAAAATTTGGTTATCTCTCTCAGAATGCATAATGCTGTATCATGAAACTCAGTCTAATTACATTTTAGGCCCCCAGTTTGCTCCTTGCTTCTCACAAGTTTCTCCCACTGAAGTTTTTAAAGTCTTGTATAAGCTACTGGGAATCCCATGAACATGAAGTAGAACATTAGAAAAAGTGAAAATTTAATTAAAAGTCATTGGCGTTTGTGGTGGTGTGAATGAGAATGGCCCTCATAGGCTCATGGCGTTGAATACTTGGTCCCCATTTGGCAGGACTGTTTGGGAAGGATTAAGCCTCACTGAAGGAGGTGTGTCCCTGGAGGTTGGCTTCGAGGTGTCGAAAGCCCACCCTGTTTCCACTTTCTGCCTTGCACTTGTGGATCAAGAAATGAGCTCTCAGCTACTGCTCTAGCTCCTTCCTGCCTATCTGCTGCCATGCTCTTCGCCATGATGGCCATGGCCCCAACCCTCTGGAACTGTGAGACCCAAATAAACACTTTCTTTTAAAGTTGCATTGGACATGGTGTTTTATCACAGCAATACATAAGTAACCAAGACATGATTAAACTGGAAAACATCTTAAAGAAAACATAATCAAGTTCCTTAGTCACAGAGAACTCAGTGAAGACATCAAGAGGAATGGATTGTTGGGTGCCTTAGCAACTCCAGTGTTGGGGTAAGGACCTGAACTACTCTACAGAAGGATTTTCCTAACTGCCTCCAAGCAACCTCTGAAATAGCCTTGCCAATCTGGCTTCGCCTAGAGGAGGCTCTGAATCTCCAGCCAAGTTAACTGGCAAAACCTCTATCAGAAGCCCGGGGAACATGAACATGTGTGGGGTTGTCCTAAAGCTAAGAGGGGGTTGAAGCATGCTTTGAACCCAGGAATACTCATCTTGAGGGTGGAAGGCATTCGGCTACTTCCCTTTCCTGCTCTGACAAATCCCAGCTAGCTCCAATGCTGCTGTGCTTCACAGCATGCCATTGATAAGATCCTGCCTCTGACTTATGCTTGTCTGGCACGGCAGCTGGAAGGCCTTGAGCTGGGCGCCTCTCCTTATTAGATGTTGTCCTCTGGCCCCTGTGAGTCCACTACTCATGCAAAAGAGACTACCCCAGGACTTTGGCCCCAGCCAACGACAATATGACCACCTAGAGGTTGTCAGCCTCCCACATGCGAATGGAGCTGCCCCAGTTCCACTGCCTTAGTTAACCAATGGTCCTTCCCTCTCTACCCTATAAATGGGGCTCCCCTTGCTTCAACAAACAGAACTGTATTCACTGAAAACCCCTTTCCCCAGAAATCATTTCTAGCTAGGCTCTCAGCCTCCAATTGAAGATCTGCTTGGACCTGTGGACCTGTCACCCTGAGCTCTGAGCAAGCCAGTGGCCAACAGCTTAGCTACTTCCCAGGAAGGGGAGCAGTCAAACAGATCAACAAACATGTGCATTAAAATTGTATAAAGTAAGGACATGACTGCTCCAATGTGTGGTTGGTGCAGGGAGGTTTTTATTGTAGATGTGTGACAGAGAGAGAGAGTACAGTTAGAGGCATCTGTGTAGCTGATTGCTAATGTGTTGGTCCTCGAAGAAGAGCAGGAGACATTTTCATAGATGCAAACCCTGCCAGACCTTAGCAGAGGGAACCACTTGTCATGGCAAGCACCATTCTGGACAGTGGAACCCTGATGGTCCAATCACACGTGTTTTTATTGATACAGAAGCTCCTCAGGTGTTCTACTGATACAAAGACTCTGCCCCCTCATCTAAAAGTTTATTTGCATAATGAAGGAAACCTGTAGCTTAGTCTCATCACAGAATCCTTTAGCAGCTGAGCTATGTAACCTTTACAGTGAGGGAACTCAAGGCCTAAGGGAAGTGTTTTCATCTTGTTGCCTGAGACTGTGGGAGAGGGACTACAAGAATTCCTCCACAGCAACTTGGCTCTTCCACAATGGCTCTGCCAGAGAGCAGTGAGCAGGTGCAGATTATGAGGAAGTAAACATCTTTTACATAAAGCCAACACCTGTAGATGAAACAAACTGCCAAGATTTAGGCAGCCCTTCCTCCAACAATGTACAAAACAATTACTTTAAAGTAACATGAACATAACTAGAAATAAACATCCTCAATACATCTGGAAGAATCCGAAGAAGGGAGATTAAGCAGTAGACTGAACAAGGACATGCAAGGAGAGAGAGGTACAGAGTGGTAAGAAAGGGCCAAGAAAGCTCATGGCCGAAAAGCAGTGTTATATAAGAATGAGATGCTGGGAGACGGGAAGCCCATGAGCTAAAGAAGTTTAGGGTTGGGAGTAGAGTGAGAAGAGCTGAGGAGAGCCACAGGTACTGAGCGAGCCCAGAGGCCAGCATGTGCTTCGGTGTGCTAACAGGCACCACAGTTAGCCATTTCGTCCCTACTTTCTTTTGGGCCTGACAGAAAAGTAGCCTGTTTCATAAGATCATTGCGATGAACAGTTTAGATAGACCCTGAGGCAGGCTGTCTGCACTGGTGAAGAGGCTAGGGGTGTTCCGCTTCTTTATCCAGAAGAGGCACTAGGAGGGTGTTTCATAAGATCTTCAGGAGTGGGATGGAGAAGGTGGGGTGACAGCTGCTCTCCTCTGTTGGTATCTGGGCAGAGTGAAGCAGCCTCTAAGCCTCATCTGGAAACTGTAAACAGCAGCAGTTACCTACTCCCCAGGGAAGAGGGCCCAGCTTGAGAAGCAGGAGGGGCAACGTTGGCGGAAAGAAAAGAATCTTCTGTTCTTCAGAGAGCTATTAAAAACAAATTAGACTCTGTCCACTGCCTACAGGGCTGGCAGCTAGCCTTCGGAGGGGGCACTCTGGGCTGTCTACCTCTGCGGCCTCTGGTTCTTGAGTTTTATGCTTTTGTTGACCTTTTGATGCAACTGTTTGTGCTGTTGTTGGGGTGAACAGAAAACAATGTGAGCCTCCGCTGGCCTTCTGTGTCCAGCCCTGCCCCTTGGTTACTGAGTGGGCCCAAGTTGGAGTCCATGTTCAGGCCGCTTGGTTGCTCTGGGAGCTTACTACATGCTCAGCGCTGTGAGGTCTGGCGGGACTCTGGGAATCCTAAAAAACGCTCCTTTGCTTACTCCAGCTCTTGACTGAGTCACCATCTCCCGGGAAAGCCTCTGGCTTTACAATAAGAAATGGAATTACTCACGTTTGTGTCCTCCAGGGAAGTGTGAGCTCTGGAAAGACCGCAGAGTGGGGCTACACCATCAGTCCTCCCTCACTGATGAGTTCGGTGCCTGGTGAATCCAAACACATTTTGATGAATGAGCAAATGACTGAGTGAGGTTGTCCTAGACTTTGTTAAGCGTCTATTTTACTTCTTTGAATTAGACCTGGTAACCACAGGCTAGGCTGGAGGTAGAGCTGGGGGAGGACTCTTTGCCTGTTATTAGTCCCCCTTGGGTGGATTACAACTAGGCCTGTGGCCTCAGGCTGTTATGGGAGGAGACCACAGAGACAGAGCTCAGCACTGGGCAGGGAGCTGGCTAGGCAGCAGGACAAACTGTGCTGCATGAATCATTTCATAAATACAATGATCAGGCAAACATAGTTTGGAGTGTGTTGGCACGTTTTTAAATCTGTGGTTTTGTTTTTTGAATTATTACAAAGCACATGAAATAGAAAGAAATTTGAGTGGCCAAAAATGCATATAAAAACCTTTGCAAGGCAAAGTGAAACACAAAGTAGGAAACATCTCTGCTCGTCTTGGCACAAAGCAGGTGGCCGACAGAGCCTGCCTTGGTGCAGTTGGAATGTTCTCATTTGCCATCAGTGAGAAGAAAATCAGATTCCAATCAGATCCAGCCTGCCAAAAAAGTTTCCAGGGGCTCCAGAGATGGCTTAGTAGGTGAGAGTGCTTGCTGTACTTTTGTAGGATACGGGCTCAGTTCCCAGTACCCACACCAGGTGGCTCATAACTGCTTGTAGCTCCAGATCCAAAGGGTCTGTGCCCTCTTCTGGCCCCTGCAGGCTCCTGCGTGTGCGCGCGCGCACACACACACAGACACACACACACACACATATGAATGAGAGAGGTGGGGGAGAGGGAGAGGGAGAGAGGGAAGGAGAGAGGAAGGGAGAGAGGGAGGGAGGGAGACAGAGAGAGAGAGAGAGAGAAAGAGAGGGAATTTTCAGACAGGTTGATGGCTCTGCTTTACATCTCCCCATGGTGGCTGTAGAGAAACAGGCTCTCCCACATCAATAGGATGCAACAGGGAAGTTTGCACCCTGAAGTTCTGGGTTTGTTTCTGGCTGCTGGGGTCTTCACATATGCTCCTGGTTGGCCCTATCTTCATTTGGGGTCATCTAATTATCAGTCACCAACCAAAACTCTGAATCTTGCTGGGACCACTTCTACTCCTATTGGTATGATGGGGTCTTTTGGTGTGTGTGTGTTTACTGTGTTCTATAGCTGTTCTGTTTTAATTGAAACACTCCCTGATGGAGGAAGTCTCCTAAGGCTTAAATTGACACAAGGCTTGGGACACTTAAAAGTTACAAGATTTACATGGTCCCTTATCAAGGTTATCAGTGGGAAGCAATTGCTAGTGAGCAGGTGTTGCTCTTCAGTGGAACTGTCTGCAAGGTGGGCAAGGGACTTCAGGGATGTAGCTTTTGTTGTTGTCATCCGTGCTAGTGTGTGCTGTTTGGTGATGTCACCACCTTTGTGTCACCCATCAAGCTAATTAGTTTTCTTTGGTCTGCCAATTGGTGCCTATATGAGAGGGTCCAGTAAATTACCCACTAGTAATTAAAGGGAAGGTTTTTATTGTGGATAAGAGAGAGAAAGCATCCAGAGGCATCTGGAAGTCCAGAGCAGAGAGAAAAAGAAGCAGATTGGACATGGGCAGGGCTAAGGAAGTGGGGGCAGGGCGTGGACAAATCACAAGGATGGATACAAGGGGGGGGGGGAGTTGCTGTGGGGAAGGAAAACCCTTGACCTGGAGCAGATCTGGGAGATTAGGGTAGAGGATGAGGGGAGAAGGGCTGATGCGGCTTTGAGATATATAAGGTGACTGAGGGAGCCTGGTGGCCAGCACAGGCTTTAATATGCAAACCACAGGTATATGCCAATGGAGAGCCATGTGTCCCTTTCTGGCAAGCAGGAACCTGTTTCACGTGTTCCTGAGAAATTCTGGCTGTAGATTTTTTTTAAAAAGCAATTCTTCTATAGTCCAGCTTGAGCTGAGCCAAGACTGCCATTTTGGACATAAGAACTACCTGAGACCTAAGAGTGCTCTATCTGGGGTGAATAGACATTTGTTCATGTCCTCCCAGAAAAAAAAGTCATATAAAAATCGATACTTTTAAAAGTAACTTAAAATCTCATTCTATGTATATACTCTATACATAATATATATACTATATGGGTAATATATACATTATGTATAGAATATACATAAGAAACACAAAAGTGGTGTCAACCTAATCTGCTGTTTTATGTTTTAAAAAGTAAAATCTAAATAAGCTACGATCTTTCATTGTTTTAGATAGTGCTGTGGCTTTTATTGTATCTTCTTTGTCCTTTGCTAGAATCTTAAACTTTTAAGAAATTATAATATGGGCTGCCGAGATGGCTCAGTGGCAAAGGTGCTTGGGGCCAAGCCTGACAACCTGAGATCAACCCCTGGGCCTTACACTGCCTTAATCCCAAAGATGGAGGAGGAAGACACCGACCCAAATCCTCATGGCCAAGTTAATTAAAGCAAGCTCTTAAATTTGTGTACACGGCTGTCTTTCTCTAAAAGCCAGGTTCAGGAGGCCAGCATTGGGTGTGAGGAAGAAAAGGTTTTTATAGCTCAGAGGTGAGGGGTTTCCAAATGGGGGAAAATAGGTGGGGTTACAGGAACAGAACAGAACAGGTGGTCAAAACAAGGTGCTCACAACAGGTAGTCATAACAAGCCTTTTGAAACAAAGGTAGGGTTGCAAGATGGTTATTGACTTTTTGAAATAAAGCCAGGGCTGCCGTTCTTGAAACATGCAGTACAGAGCCATTTGTAGTTAAGGTTACAGGTGGACATAGCCCAGTCCCTGAGAAACAGAGGTTTAATCAGAAACAGGAATGAACCCAGTTTCTCTTTACTATATCATGGCTTTTAAGCTTAAGATGGAGGCGTGCTGGCTCTTCAATGATAGAAGGAGAAAAGCAACTCCTGACCTCCACCCGTGTGCCTTGGCACACGAGAATATTGACGGCACCTGTATGCACACGCACAAATAAATGTAAAACAAAGCAACCATGTATGTTCATTGTAGAAAATTATAAACTACATGAATACAGAGATTAAAAGTATCAACAAATCCCCTGTTGATATTGTGCTACTCTTCCCACTCTGCGCACAAAGAAAGTTAAGGACTTGTATGCACTATTGAATTTCGCATTCTGCTTTTGTGGCTCCATATAACATTCTAGCTTTCCATCCACTAAATTGTCTTGAGCAACTTACTTTTTATTAGATGCATAGCAATCTACCTTGTGGTGACGTCATTTAACCAACCCCCTGTTGGTCTTGCAGGTTCCCGGTTTCTTACTATTATATATGACATTTTCTGCCACAAAGCACTGTTTTCCACTATGTCTGGGATGAACAGCATAGGGATATGAGGGAAATATGTCTGTGAGGATGTAGGGCTTAGGGACCAGTTATGTTTCTACAACCCAGAAGGCCCTAGTGGTGCAGTCTACATAAGCCCACAGGACTCCCACAGCCCCCTGTCCATTCAGATCAGGCAAGCTTCCATAAGCTTGTATGATGCTGGGGACAGGGATAGGGGGCAGTCAGACACACAGGCCTGATCTAGAAGGGAGACATAAGCTCTGCCATAAGCTATATGGGCTGCTGTGTGCGTTGAAGGCTTTGTCTCTAGTCTGTGGTGCTATTGAGAGATGGCGGAACCTTTGGAGGTGGGGCCTGGTGGGAAGAAGAAGGTAGGTGACAGGAGGTAGGTATGCCCTGGAAGGGAGTATGGGAGCCCCACCCTGCCTTTCCTCCCATTGCTTCCCAGTGGCCATGAGCTGAACAGGCCTTCTCTGCCATGTCCTGCTACGATGGACTAGAGCGAGAGGCCCCAAAGCAGCAGAGCCAATAGACTTGGTCTAGAACCTTGTAAGCATGAGGCCCCAAATAAATCTTTCCTTCTTTGTAAGTTGTTTTTCTCAGTATTTCGTCCCAGTGGTGGTTAGGTTGGGAGGTGAGCGCCCCCAGGCAGGCCGAGGAGGCCTGTGGAGGGGGCCTCGGCTGCGCTAGGCCGGCTGGGAGACTGAAGGGGTTACTTGAGCCCGCGTGAGGCTCCCTTGTTGACTCTGCTTTCCTTCGTTTTATTCTCATTATCAGCTTTACTGAGGTCTGTTTCACAGATCATAAAATTCAGCTATTTAAAGTATATAATTCAGTGGTTTTAGTAACTTTGCCGGGTGACACCACCTTCACCGTAGAATTTTAGAGCTTCAGGGTGACCCCAGCACATATCCAGTCACCTGCCCCACCCCCACCTCTTCCCGGGGCACCATTTGCTGGCTCTTGGATTGCAGGTTACAGTCTAAAGGCTGCTAACCTCAGATCAAGGTAACAGCGGGGGAAAATTCCAAGGCCAGGGTTTGTTTCCTAGCGACAGGTTTCAGCACTCCAAAGGCTGACTGGCCAGGGACCCTGCACCCACCAGGCACACAGCTTCTACCTGTGTCAGGCAAAGCATTTCTTTCCTTTGCCTGTTGATGAATGCAGTCCTGGATTTTCTACAGACTCCTCCTCATCCGAGTGGCCGCAGTGCTGTTGCTGGCTTTGAAAACACTGGCTGTTGGTTCTCTGGCTGGGCCATCATGGGTAGGCTGGCCTGGGGAGTCCCAGGAGAGTCATGCCAAGGACCCAGAGACCTGCCAGGGAGCTGCAGAGGACACAGTGTGACCTTGTACTTATATGATTTTTGCCCAACTTAGGCCTAACCATTTTCATGTTCAAAAGGAGAGAAGCATGACTGTAGGTATGTCCGGGTGGCAGAGCATGTGCTCTACATGTGTGAAGCCCTGGGATCAATCTCCAGAATGACACTGAAACAATAAAGAGGTGTGAGCAGATCACGTGTGTTCAGCCTCCCTTTATGTTCTAGGGTAGGAGATGCTGTATGTGAGATTCTTCTAGATAACATTTAAAAACACTTTCAACGAACACAAGACCATTACAGAAAACTTGTACAACATAAAACCCCAAGTCAGCTCTGAGGTTTCCCCTGGGTCGCATCGGCTGCACACGGGATGTGGGCTTCCTGTCCCTCCACTTTATGGTCTAACTTTTGCAGGATTAAGGTGGCAGAGAAGGCACTCAGAGAATCAGGGTGCCACCTGGCTCTTATTGGTCTTGGCTACCACTCTGGCTTTATCCGCTGTTTCTAGGATTTAGACCCAGTTGTTTAACCTGCTCTCTAATTTCCCTTTGACCATAGGCCAGGCCTGGCCTCCAGGATGGTCCCTCTGTCTGCATCATCTGCAAGCCTAGAGTGATTAACAGCGAGAGCCACTCCAGAGTGTCTGGGCAGCAGGTTCCAGCATGTCTCAGGGTAATTCAATTTTGTACAGAAGCTACCCCATTAATCATAAATTAATGGTTCTTCCAACTGAGGCAATTAAGAAGACCTAGGATTAAAAAGAGCCTTATATTCATTTCACATCTGTCTAATTACCCTGAAGTTCGTGGAGCCTAGGAGAATATGAAAAATAGATTCCATTCTTCTCCTTCGTACTTAACATTTTTCTCTAGGGTTAGCTTCAGCCTCTGAAAGTGTGAATGCTTTTGTGTGACCTGCTAGGCCAGAATAAAGGGGAAGGGTCCTGGCTTTGGGAACAATGCATGGGGCTGGCTGGGTGGGAGCTGAGGTGGGGATAGGCTGAGTTATGGGGTCCTGATAGCCAAACTTTTGTTAGGATTGAGGGTCAGAAGTATGGAGATGGGGAGGCAGCCTCTGGGTTTCTTCACATAGTCTGGAGGAACCATTGGAGTTAAAGAGCAGGAACAGGGGGACAAATTAGATGTCACAGGCTTTTCCTGCCTCCAGGGTACCTTGTCAGGGCCCTTGGGTGCTCTTCCTCGTTCTGGGAATTACACATCTTCAACTGCATTTTGAATATGAAAAAAATAATTCCTTGGCCAAACACCCATAACACATAAAATAAAAATAAAGGGAACAAATATTTAGTTTGCAAAAGTTTAATTAAAGTAAGGGTCTTAGATTCCTAATCCTGTCTGAAAACAATGGGCTAAATCTCTAAGGAAGAGAAGGAGGGATTTGTTAAGTCAGAATAGAACTTTTGGATGTTCTTTCCAGAAAAGAACACAGTTCTAGAGATTAGGTAAAAGTTGTAAGCCCAGTGATGTATTTTAGAGGCCCTGTGATATTTCATTTAAGCAATAAAGGAGAAAAGGTGGTAAGGATGGGACCCGGTAGCAGGGGGAAAGCGGGGGAGAAAATAGATGACAGAGAGAGAGGAGAAGAGAGAGAGAGAGAGAGAGAGAGAGAGAGAGGATTTCAAAATAAAAGGGCTTTAAAGCCACCGCTCCACAGCAGACGTCTGGAGGGGACCACAGCTTGACCAGCACGCTTGTCCTGTCCCACGCTCTTCACTTTCCTGTGTCTCTTTCTCAGGCTAAACTTCTATTCCAATCATCATCCTGTGATCTGGGCTGTGGACTCCTCTGCGCCCTTCTGGGTCTATCAGTGTTCAGTCCAGTAGCAGAAGGGGAGAGGAATCCCCGGTAGTCACAGTGGTTAGAGCTGCGGGGCCAGTTGCGCCCCTTCTTGTACTGGTACCAGTATCCAGGGGGTCTGGTCCAATGATCCTGAGTTCTGTTCACCAGTGACAAATCTCCCCCATTAAGAAAGCGAGTGCTGGACTCTTACAAGGATGATAAACTGTCTAACTTAAGACCACGAGAGCGTGGGAAGTTTCTCAGGACAGGTGACTGGCAGAGAGCTCACAACGATAAATTACTCTCTTGGGCACTGTTCCCAGTCCTTTACAACCTCGCTTCATCTCAAGCCCCACAAGGAAGCTGCTACTGTGCTCACTTCGATGGAGGAAGGAACTCAGACAGATTGTAAAACACTTCCAAGAGCACACACCTAGAACAAAGTGGGCTGGGGTTTGATCTGCAACCCTGATGTCACAGGATGTGTGCCTGAGCCCTGAGCCCCTGACTGCCACTGACTCCACCATCAATTCTGCCATTTCCGGCTTCCAGTCTTCTCAACTGTGAGATGGGTTGGCAGTAAGCAGGTTATAACATCCTGAACTTCTGTAATATATTAGGTTTCATTCAGTTCGCTTTTTATTGCTATAGTGAAATATTTGAATCAGATTATTTCCAAAGAAAAGAAGTTTCTTTAGCTCACTATTTAGGAAACTAAAAAGCTCAAACAGAATGGCACAGGTTCCAGTAAGGGTCCTTGGCAGATGGTAGGGATGTGCCTGGGAGAAAGGAATCAGTCCAGATTCAGAAAGCAAATGGATAGCTCAGCGTGTGTGTGTGTATGTGTGTGTGTGTGTGTGTGTGTGTGTGTGTGTGTGTGTGTGTGTGTGTTGTTGGGGGATGGGAAAATATTATAAAAATATACTATGTCAAATTCTCAAAGAATAAACAAACAACAAAAAATAGAAAAAAAGCTCAGACTCAGAGTTTTATGTCAATTTGATCTTGGATTTCCCAAACAGCTCTCCATGGGTCCCACCCTTAAAGGTCCCACACTGTCTTCCAGCACTTGGTGGTCAAACCCTTAGTATCTGGGGGGTGGGGGTGGGGCAGCACAGTGGAAACAAGCAACATCCAAGCCATCGTGAGCAGTTCTTGAACTTGAAATTGAAAGACAGGGAAAGGTGAATCAACTCATGGGGGATTCACAGCAGGTTAGGAGTGGAACTCTGTTTCACAAGCCATGGAAGGAAGGTCCACACACTCTTCTGTGTTTGTGAGGTTCCTACAGAGCCTGGCTGACTTAGCAAGTTCCGTAGCTGATTCTGTGATTCAGAAGACTGGAGTCAGGATGCATCTTATCTGAACACTGGTGTCTCTCTGGGAAATCCTCACATGCCTCCTTAACACTTTTGAAAAGCCGGTGCTCAGGGCGTTGCATATGGTCCTCCTGTTGCTTGCCGAGGCACCAGCTGAGGCCTGGCAGTGTTGAGTCTGGACCTGAGGATGAGGGAACTAGAGAGAACATCTGTGGACAGTAGTTGGGCAGAGAATTAGGCTTTTCTGTGTGTGTCAAATGAGTAAGCAAAAGCCCAAGGAGTCTAACGGGATTACCCCGAATCTCCCAATTTGTTGGGGATCAGCCTGGAGCCCATCTTTGACTGCTGCTGAATTTAGGCCTGTGACAGTTATGTGACATGGCGCTCATGCCCAGGGTGCTTATGAAATGGCCATGATGTGTGGAGACACTGGGGTGAGTGGCTGCATCTGGTAAGGAGTTTGGCTAGACGAATCCTGACTCACCTTGATTCTAGACAACCTTGGTCTGAGGGTTGCTGCTTCAGCCCAATTAGTAAGGACTCTTTCATTGGAATGTGACAGAAACATGATTCACACACATTTCACACTTGCTTAAATACAACAGAATGATTTACAGCTCCCTAAATTAGGAAGTACAGGTGGAGCAGCCATTAGTAATGACTGGACTCACACACACACACATACACACACACACACACACACACACACACACACACACACACACGTCTCTAATGCCCCACCGTGAGCACTTTTCATTATTTTCTACTTGGGATGTGAGTAGGGTAGGGGAGCAGAGAGAGGCCCTCCTGTGGACAGGACCGTTAAGTCCCCACCTAGAGGGAAGGAGCACAGCATTTGTAGGTTCCAGGGGCAGGCCTCGCTCAGCTGCTTGAAGTCTCATGCCTGCCTCTGAGACCAACATCATGTCCAGGCCACAGTAGGGCAAAGGTTACTCTCACTGACCCTTAAGTAGAATTGTACCAAAGGTATGTGGGGGAGCAGTTTTGTCAGTGAGGGGGCACTCTTTTCAGAGGGGCTAAGAGGGCTCCTGAGAGCTCCATTTAGGGTAGCGTCAGTGCCCAGTCACCAGAACTGAATTTCATGTAAGGAACTGTTAGGGAAAGTTAGCTAGGTAGCCTAAAGGGTCAGCAAGAGGCCATGGGCTGGCAGGGCACAGGGAGCAGCTGTGGCTAAGGGAGCCAGTTGGAAAGACGGGAAAGACAGAGGAGGGCACTTTAGAGCTGAGACTGAGACTTGAGGAAGGACTCTGCTAAATCCGGACCAGCTCTGGCCTGGCCGGGCTTCTGGCTCAGACCTACGAGCAAGGGACACCAGTCAGCTGCTGCTGTTGGTGTTTCTAAGGGCCAGGGGAATGCAGCTGAAGCAGCAAAGGGTTTCAGCCTCTCTACGTTCAATTAGCCTCATGTCCTGCTGGGATGAAGAATAATTGCTGGGATGGCGCCCCCAGAAACAGGAAGCCTGCAGGAAGGAGACAGGAATAAACAGGAAGAAGCTGGTCTGGGCTCCCACCTCCTGCTTGGCTGCCTCCCTCTGGCGCCCCCTGTCTCGGGGACTAACACAAACCATGGTCAACACGGAACTATGGATGCAGAATTCTAGCATTTCCCATGAGGATGTGGAAGAGCTGGTTGGGAGCACAAAGCCAGTGACTTAACTGGTTTCATGCCTTCCTTCAGGCTGCTGGTTCATGTAGCCTCATGTAGTTCTTGGAACAGTCTTGTGGTTGGGGATATGCCTGACTTGCCTATGTATCCTGTCTAGTATTCCCTAGGGCTGTGATTCCAGGCTCTCCCTGTGGTCCTGCATTGGGGTCAGAAAGCATTGGGGCAGGCTTGGCCCAGACCCAGTGAATAGGCTTAAACTCCCTTCCTGTCCTTACCCATTTTCTGAGTGAATCACCAACAGGATTCACACTCTACCATATAAGGCACTGTGTGGCATTGGGCAGATGGTTGGGTCATTCAGAGCTTCTATTCCCCCGGAATGCCTTCTTGGTCCTTTGATCCCTGTGCGAGAAACAGGATGAGACCTCTGGATCTCTTCATCTTGTCCAGTCGTCTCCTCTACCCCCTGCTTCTTGCAAGAGTGATATTTCAGCATTGTGCATCACGGGTTTCCTTTGAAGGCAGTCACTATCAGAAGGCAGAGAAACTTATTTAATTTGGAGAAAAAACTGAAGACCCAGGATGATTGGGACTTCCAGGGCAGAGATGGTAGACAGCTGGGGCTGAGGCAGGGTCTCTGGGTGTGGAGACAGGGAGCAAAGGAAGAGAGAAGAGGAGGATGGGCTCTTGCATCTACCTGAAGGAGGCTAGAAACCAGGTACGCACGATGTGCTGGGCTCCTTATGAATTCCTGAGCAACTGAGTCTTTAAAGAGGCTCCTTAGGCAAACCTCCTAGCCTCTGGCTACTTGAGGGCAGGACAGCAGGAACCCGGGATAAGAGTTTGTGTACCTTGTGCGAAATACAAGTTGGGTGATGTTCACATCAGAGTAAATACAGGCAAATGTAAGTGGTGGCTCTGAGCTCCTTTGCTGACGTATCCGTCTCTCCATAGTGCGCATTTGTGTGCATGATATCTGCCTCCCCTCCTAAGTTCACGTTCTTCCGAGTTGGCCCACGTCTGGTGGTACCTAGAGAACAAGTGGGAGGGGGTTATCTGAGGACCAAGTCCAGTGAACGCTAGGAGGACTTGTGTGGTGACATGGCCTAGACCACTGTGGAGTCACAGGTCAGTGTGTCTGGGCAGCCGTGTAAGCAGTAAACAGATGGGTCAGTTCCTGGAGGTGAGCAGGGGGGTTCTGAGCACAAGGTTCTCTGACTGACAGGTTCTCTGTCAGTCAGAGAAGGAATCAGTGGAGAGGAGAGTTGGTTAGTGAAGAGTGATTGTGATGTTTTCTTCCTTCTTTCATATATATATGTATATATATATTTTTTTTAATTAATTAATTTTTTTTAAAGGAGCCACTATTGTGGACAGATTCCTGGAGGGGCTGCAGTGTGTGACATTTCTCTGAGGTCCTCAGGACAGTGAGAACCAGACCCCTCCCACCCCTGCTTGTCTTACTCATCTGTAATCCACTGGTCTAGCTCAGCTTCCCTCCTCTCCTTGGAAGCAGTGCAGTGCTTGCTGTGCAGAGGTACTTAAGCTCAGAAGTATAATGCAGATAATTCAGGGATGGTCAAACCTTCTTTCCTCCCCTGCTTGATGCTATCCTGCTGCCCCATCTGACTAGAAAGATCAGGGGGTGGAGGTGGGGAGCAGCTTGTTAAAATGGCCCTGATGTCTGCTTGCCTGTGTCTGAAACCTGACTTTTAACCTGTGGATTAAGCATCCAAATACATGTAGAGGTGTTCGGTTCAATCATCAGAGGAGAAGGGTTAGCACAGGGCCTGGGTATATGACTGTAATGCAATCATTACAAGCTGTATTAGCAGGAGGCCATATTGGTGCTGTGGCTATTTTAATAAACCGTCACAACCAGGCAGCTTAAAACAGCAGAAACTCCCTCTCTCAAGGTTCTGGAGCCCAGGAGTGTAAAATGGAAGTGTCATCAAGGCTGCTGTCTCTTTATTCCTTCCCACTGTCTGTGGATGTTGATGTTCCTTAGCTTGGATCTGTGCTGCTTAGTATTTTGTCAACTTGACACAAGCTAGAGTCATCTGAGAAGAGGGAGGTTAGTAAGGAATTGCCTTCATCAGATTACCTGCAGGCAAGTCTGTAGGGCATTTTCTTGATTAGTTGTGGATGTGGTTGGCCAGCCCACTGTGGGTGGTGCCACTCCTAGGCAGGTAGTTCTGGGCTGTATAAAAAAGCAAGCTGAGGCCCTGAGCAGTGGTGGCATGCCTTTAAACCAGCATTCAGGAGGCAGAGGCAGGCAGATCTCTGTGAGGCAGAGGCCAGCCTGGTCTACAGAGTGAGTTCCAGGACAGCCAGAGTTACAACAGAGAAACCCTGTCTCAAAAAAAAAAAAAACCCTTAAACAAACAAACAAACAAACAAACAACAAAAACAAAAAAAGGAAGAAAGAAAGCAGACTGAGTGGGCCATGAGGAGGAACAGGCCAGCAAACAGTGTTCCTCAACGGCTTCTGCTTCAGTTCCTGCCTCCAGGTTCCTGCCTTGAGCTCATGCTCTGGCTTCCTTCAGTGATGAACCATGAGCATGGTCAAGTCTTCCCTGGCATCCCACGTTAGGAGTGAGGATCTCAGAGATACGACACGCCACCCAGCCCACTCATTAGGTAACCTGGAATCAACGTTGTCTCAGGAATTGAATTCAGTCAGATCTTCAAAGATCCCTATGGCAATTTGTATGCATCTCAGGGTTTGGGACGTTCATATCTTTTGTGGAGGCCAAAGAGGGATAAGTTGGAAAGTGGGGCATAGACTTGATGCCTTTGGTCCCTGTCAGGGCTCTAGCAGCTGCCACCGTGTTGAGGAGAGAGTATGGTAATGGAGATCGCAGCTCTTTAAAGTGAGAGACGACCCCATATGGGGTGGGGTAAACTGAATGTGGAGATCACAACAAAGTTGACAACAGAGCAAGTTTATTGGACATATGATGACCAAACCCAGATTACAAAACAAGCACCTAATGAATCTGTGTTGCATGGTGCGACTTCACTGTAGCCTTGATACACACAACACACACACTTTGCACCGTGATGTCATCGCACCTGGTGGTGCCCACAAACACTGCCTGAAACACCTCAGCTCAGATTCTAGACAATTGCACGTTGTGGACTGCTGTGTTTTTACTGTACATAGAAAATATTTTGCTCTCATAGAAACACAATGGATACTTACAGAAAACAAATAAGATTTAAATATTTTCCCACTGCTGTACCTCAGCATGTAAATATCAAATTAGTATAGACTTTTGCATTGGATTCTTTTAGGATGTTTAATTTTAAAAATTGTTCTTTGAGTTGCTGACTTGCGTTTAATAAAAACTTACCCAGTTGGCTTGGGAATAGGGTAGAATTGCCAGTGACTTCTGAGATGGCTCTAAATGTCTACCATTTTGTACTATGAATCTATACAAAGCATTATAATTAACATTAACAATTTTAAAATCAAATGTCAGTCAACTCTGAGATATGTTGAAGGCCATTTATGTCAGTATCAAATATCTAGTCAAGATTTAATTCTTTTTGTAAAATCAAACATATCTGTCTCATCAAAATATAAATGGTAAGATTACATGTATGTTAAAGAGTTGTTGTAAAATAGACTTCTTTATGATTTATGTTAAATAAGTGTTAGTTTTGCATACTTATTTTAAAAATACTTATTTATCTTGGTTCACACAATTTCTCAGATGTCATAAATGGGAAGAGTTTAAGGAACCCTGCTGTAGAGGAAATCTCAGAATTCAGATTCACTTTTTTACAGAATTCATAAGGATTTTTCACCATTGTAAAGTTGAAGAAAAATCATTAAATCAAGCCATGGTGTTAGAGATCGCCTGTGTTTTAATTTCTCTGTGTTTTTAAACCACCCACATTGATGCATAGTCAATACTTAATTAGATCTTACTGATATCTTCGCTCACTTATGGCTGAGCCCCACTATCCAGGATGTATTTCTAGATGAGACCTGCAGAGAGGAAATTTAGTTGCAAGCTCACTAGGGTGGCTCCATGGACACAAAAACACAACTCTCACCCCACCAAGGATAAGAGAATGTTCCAGAGCCAAGCATGAGAGGCCACGGCTGAAGATTATCCCAAGTTCCGTGTTCCAGCATGGTAACTGACTGAGCTTTTTGTAGGAACAGAACAAAGAAAATCATAAATTAAGGCGTTTTCAAATGCCTTGATAGGAACAACAGGTAGGTGGTTACAGCAGAGCTGAGAGACCTCTGCTAGCTGAGAGGCCTCAGATGCTCCACCCAAATTCTTAGCCTTTCAGTTCTGGGGAGCGTGTGATCTGTAAATACATTCCTAAAACATTATCTATCAGCCATAAAGTTGTTAAGTCAGACACAGACATAGGCAAAGGATGGCTATCAGAGGGGATAAAGACAGCCCGAGATAAACCATAATTAGGTTCTGGGCCTGCAGCACCCCAACCTCTCCATAGACATTGACATTCTAATCTGTTACTTAGCCTCGCAGAAGGTTCAATGGAAGGTGTGCGTTCTTTCAGGAACATGGTGAGAAGATGCTGTCCACAAGCCAAGAGATGGATCTCAGAGGAAACAACCCCTGCTGGTGCCTCAACCTGGGTGCCCAGCCTCCCAAGCAGAGAGGACAAATCCCTGTGGCCTAAAGCACCTGCGGCACTGGTTATGTTGGCTCTGGAAAGCAGATGTGCCTAGTTCCCGCCCACATTTGGTAGTCATTCTTCCAGGCTGATTCCATCCCAAATGTCTTTTAGTTCTAGTTCTTCCAGGGGTGTCTCTGGGTCTTCTACTGTCTCTGTATCCCCAAGGATACTTACTTCACCCCGCTTTGATACACTTGTATTTTTTTTCATCATTTTCTCAAAGGGACATGATAACATAGATGAGAGCTCATTTACAGGGACGCTGGCCCTTTAATACTGGACAATCAGAAAGGAGAGAGATGCCAGCATCACAGGTCCCTACAAGGTGTTTTCCTTAGTGTGTACAGATGTAAGCCATGGGCTCTGGGTCCATGCTGGCGATGGAAACTGCCTTTGTCCCACCGACACTCTTTTGAAGGTGATCCGTGCTTCAGGAAACCTGCTTTGATCACGTGTTTCTTTGAGCAGACTGATGTGTTCATTCAGTGTAAAGTCCTTTGCTTCTCCTTCTCCATGAAAAAAGTCCTCTGGCACCATCTTTGTAGATTCCACCCCTTCCTGGTTCTCTGCTCTGGGAGCAGGCTCCTTTGTTTCTCTTGATTTTCCGTCCCCTCTTGTTTCAACTCCGTATGCCTTTATCTCATGGTTTCTATCTCTGTGTAGTTTTGTAACTTCCCTGGTTCTTCACCCAACTCTGGAATTTCTGCTTCAGTTGTGGAGTGCTTATCTGACCTGATGATTATTTTTAAAGAATCAATTATCATATCGTTCATTTCTGTAATTTCTTCTTTAACACGCGCGCATGTGCATGTGTGTGCGTGTTCCTGGAGGGGTGCTTTGTGTGGGCAAGTATGAATGCATGTATGTGTGTATGTGCACTTGGGGGTCAGAGGTTGCCAGTGTGTGTCTTCCTCCATCTCTCTCCACTCATTTTCTAAGCAGGGTCTCTTGCTGAACCCAGAGCTTGTGGCTTGGCTGGTCTAACTAGCTGGCTTACCCTCGTGACTCCTGGTCTCCACCTCTGGGATGGCAGGTGAGCTGCCACGCCTCCTAGCCTCAGATCAGCTGCTGTGTTTTCCTAGGATCTGGACTGAGTCATCATGCTTTCACGGCAAGTGCACTCTCCGAAGGGTTGTCTCCTTGGGTACCTTTTAAAATCCCCTGTTTATCTTTTCTAATATCTGATTTTGCCCTGCGGATTTATTCTTTATTCAATCCCTTTAAAATGTCAGATATAGCTGTTTGTATCAGGTCATGTTCTCATTGCTGAGGCCCGATAAAAGAAACAGCTTAAGTGAGAATTATTTGTTTAACTCATAGTTTCAGAGCATTCATCCATAGCCCTTGTTCTGTTGCTTCTGGGCTCCTGGTGGGTGGAACATAATAACGGGAGAATGTGGACATGTGGAGGAGGGGCTGCCCATCTTGGGGGAGGGAGGGTTAGGGAGGAAGGAAGAAGGAAGAGAGGGGGTTTGGGAGAGGGAGGTAGAGAGGGGAGGTTGAGAAAGGGAGGGAGAGTGGAGGGCTACCTAGAGATGTTCCAGCGCAATGATCAGCTTTCACTGCTAAGGAAACCGAGCCTCAGAAAGGGGGAGTTAATGAGCCAAGGTCACACAGTGGGCAAACAGTATAACCTAGGCCAAGGTTATGGGAAGACCTGGGGAGACCCTGGTCCCACTTTCTCTGCTGGTCCTTCTTTGCTGTAAGTCTCAGATGAGCTGTGCAACTTGGGGAGCTCATGGGACAGCAGCTCTGAACATTTCTCTAACCCAGTCCTGCAGGGAGAGGCATGGAGGAAGGCAGGCTAGGAGGTGAGGACAGGGAAGGCACAGCTGGCACCACTGACCTTCAGGGACAGAGGGCTCCTTGAGCAAAGCCAGAATGTAGGAACATGAGTTCCCAGGCTCTGAAGGTTGGAAATGCTGGTGGTCCTGAGAGAGAAGTCAGGGGTACCCAGGTCCTTATACCCACAGATGTGGGTTGCTGTAACAAGCAAGGTGGGACACACCTGGGACAATGATCAGTCACCCCAAAAGTGTCTGAATCATTTCTGCAGACTGACACATGCTTCTTTTGTAGTTCCTAGAAAGGACTCTGGCATGGAATACATTCATGAATTCACCCTTGTTCAGGCATGGGAGGGAGGGAGGGAGGGTGGAACATGAAACAGATCGCTGTATCACAAACACTGTTGAAAATTGCCAGTGTGGAGAAATGTTTTAGTTAGGTTCCTATTGCCATGATAAACACCATGAACAAAAGCAACTTGGGGAGGAAAGGCCTTATTTCATCTTACAGTACATCATGAAGGGAAGTCAGGCAGGAACTGAAGCAGAGGCCATGGAGGACTGCTTCTTACTGGCTTGCTCCCCATGACTTGCTCAGTGAGCTTTCTTACATAACTCAGAACTTGTCTAGGGGTGACACCACCTACATTGAGCTGGGTCCTCTGACATCAATCATTAATTAAGAAAAATGCCCCACAGACTTGCCCACAGCCAATTCAATGCCTCAATTGAAATTGCCTCTTTCACCCTGGCAGTAGTGGCACACATTTTAAATCCCAGCACTTGAGAGACAGAGGCAGGCAGATCTCTGTCAGTTTGAAGCCAGCCTGGTCTACAGAGTGAGTTCTAGGACAGCCAGAGCTACAACAGAGAAACCCTGTCTCGAAAAGCAAACAAAACAACAAAAAGCAAACAATGACAACAACAAAGAGATTCCCTCTTTCAAGATATGCCTAAATTGACAAAAACTAGCCAACACAAGAGAAAATAAAAGCCCAATTTCAAAACTATGACTATTAATGTGTATTTAACTGTGCATATTGATTGGTTCATTATGACATTTTCATATACTTGGGAGTCTATATTTACTCAGTTTTACCACCATTTCAGTCCTCTGTAAACAAAGCACCCTCTTGGAGCCCATGAGGAACCTCTGCTATTCCCCCACCTCCAGGCCCACAGCCTGCAGGGCTGGCTTCCCAGGATCTCGCTCTCCATGAGGACATCTAGCGAAGCAAATGTTGACTGCTTCCAGTGGTGACAGTGGAAGACGACAAGACACTGGCAAGCTGCCGTGATTCTGCCCTGTCCCTAAGAGAGCAAGCAGGGCCCAGCTGTGGTTCAGCATCTTGAGAATGTCTCACAGAGCAATGGAGACTGCCAGGCCCTTGCCAGAGCCAGCTGTTTCGGTCAATACACTGTGGCTAGTACCTACCTTGGCAGAGCCAAGGGTGTGTTACTAAAGAAGCAGAGCCCACCAAAGACAGGCATGAAGCATATTTGTAGGTGGGTGGGTCTGGTGATTCTTTGTGGTTCTGGGGGCAGACATTGGGCTCCCACTGTTGTCCACATTTAAGCTCCAACGTACTTGCAAAAAGTTAGCATTAATCTGAGCAACCTCATCTAAAGTCCAAACCAACAGAAAAATCCCAATGTAACAGCTGATATAGGGTCGTTTCTGCAGAAACATACTGAATTCTTACCATCAGTCACCAAATCCTGACGCCGCCATTAGGGAAGCTGACTCTTCCTGCTGAATAGGACAAGAAGTAAACCAGGCGAGTTCAGTGTTTGCTTGGCTAGCTGGGCTCTGCATACCGGCTCTGGGTGAGTTGGTCTCTCAGCTTTCTTTACCTGGCCGGCATTTGCTGGGGTGACCTGGACTCACCCTTGGGATGGAGACAGGGAGGGCTGGTGTTCCTGAGTCAGAGTCCTAGGGAATAAGAGGGGACATTGTGCCGAGAAGCTGAGGTGTAGCTCTCCCCTGAATGGGCCCTTTGAGGATCTACCAGCCTCCTGCACTGTTTCAACTGCCCAGATTCCCCTCTGTAAGCATGGGAAGCATCAGCCTGACCGACATGGACAAGCCTCATTGGGGAAATGGGCATCATCCCACCCTTAAGAGATACTTACTTTATTAACCTGCAGCCCAAAGGACTCTGAAGTGAGTGTCTCCTTTCTCTGAATGAAATGGGATGCTCAAGGATCCTAGTAAAGTCTATTTGTAAACGTCTGGGCAGGATAGTTCATCCGAGGACCGGGAAGTCAGGACATGATGGCATGCAAGCGGCAGCTGCACTGTCTGCTGAGGCTGGGCTTGTGGGGAAGACAGGAAGCTGGGCCACTTGCTGACAAGTGTGATTGTGGGGTCACCGTGGTGAGAGCAGCAGGAGATCCTGGAGGCCGTACCCAGTCAGTACCAGCAATGGATCCCCTGGGCATGGAGTGGTTTCTTCCTAGTGCTATAAGGGCCATATTTTGAATTCAGAAGCAGGCAGGGCTCTGCAGGCCTCTTCGGTTCTGTGTTTATGATGCTTCTTTGTACAACCAGAAACCTTTCCCACCAGGCTTGGAATAGCTTGCCCTGGTGCCTGCAGGGATTGTTTACAACCAGAGCTTCGTTAGGGGTTAGTTAGAGCCTTGCATCTGTTTAGGATTCTCATATGCGACTCAGTCTCAGGTTGTTGCTACCTCATTAAAGTCTAAACATTGCTTTTGCACGCCAGTCAGTTATAAGGAAGGCATTCTCAGGGGAAAAAAATCTAGTCAAGCTTCATGGCTACAATTATAGAAAGCACCTAGGCTTATTTGGGCCCCAAAGAAATGGGTTTTGGGTGTTTCACCGATTGCTGGGCAAGTTGGAGAAGTGATCTGAGGAAGTGGTCACAAACAGAAAGGACAGCAGTTCCCATTTTCCAACCAAGCTAGTGCCCAGGGCCAGGCTGCTGAGGACACCTGTCAGTCAGCTGGGAAACAGCCAACACTGTCACCACCCGGATGCCGGCACTCATGTCTGCTGCCCTGGCTGCACCCTTGACAATGTCACAAGCACAGATTCTGCCACTGCTGGAATGTTCTCTGTTCATCTTTCTGCTGAGTCCCGAATGCTGGGGCACCAACACAATGGCAGTGACAACCACCATGAAGCAGGCAATGTCCACCGTGCTTAGTCTTCTCTTAGAGAACAACAATTTTTTTTGGTGTTGGTTTGGTTTGAGACGGGGTGTCATATATTTTGTAGCTGAGGCTGACTTTGAACTCCTGATCTTCCTGCCAAGTTGCTGGATCACAGGCATGTACGGCCGTGTCTAACAACACTTCAGTTTCGTTTTAATTATTATTTCTTTTACCTGGAGCATATGAGAAGTTGGCTTGGGCTGCTCATCTGTGAAGAGATATAAAGAACTTCAATAAAAATGTCCAATGAAAAAACAGCATCAGAATGACAATAAATACAACTCAACTTTAAAATAAATGCTTCAGCTTAAAAAAAAAATGAGTGCAGGCTCCTAAATAGACACTTTTTAAAGTAGATTAACAAATGGCCAAGTATCACAGGAAAGAGGCTCGGAGTCATTAGGGAGGGAACCCAAACCCGAACCGCAATAAGAACCTGTTTCATATCCACTCCAGTAGCTATAATAAGATCGCAGGCAATAAGGGGGTTTGGCAAGGCTGTGGAGAAATTAGAACCTTTATACAATCCTGGCTGGAGGTGGGGTGGGGTGGGGAGTAAAATGACACAGCCATTTTGGAAAACAATTTGTCTGTATTTTAGAGAATAAATGGAGTTATCATGACCCAGTGATTCAATCTGTAGACATATATCTAGGAGACGTGAACATGTTTGTTATTTTGGCTAAAACCCTGTATATGAATGTCTGTGGAAGCATTACTCACAATGGCCAAAAGGAGAAAACAACACATTCCATCAACTGATGAGTGGAAAGACAAAATACGATATATCCATACAGTGGAATATTATTTGACTACAAAAAAGAACGAAGTATTGACATATGCTGCAGCAGGGACAAACCTTGAAAGACGTAAAATAAGCACAAAGGCTACATGTATAGCTCAGTGTCTATACACTAGCTGAGGTATGTAGATCTATACAGAGACAGCAGGCTAATGGTTTCTTAGGCTGGGAGGAGCTGTGGGTCTGAGGCTGATAGCAAAAATATAGAGAGCTTATTTTTAAGACAATAAAATGCTCTAAAATTGGCAAAATTTGCATATAGCTGTGGGTTTGAACTGCTCACCTTAGAGGGAAGAATTATATAACATGTAGACTGTCACTTCACACAGCTATTATTTTAAATAGGAGAAATGCTTGCTTATTGCAGAAAAGTAAGAAGGAAGAAAACACAAACTTGACACAACATTACTATCCTGGCACATTTTCTCTCATTTTTTTTCCAGATAAAACTTTAAAAAATAATTTGCCATATTTTTTAGTATAGTAGCTATTTGCTCTGTCCAGCATCTGCGTAATATAAGCATCTCGTTTTTATTACTAGTGGCAAAATATGATTTTTAGTGACAGCATCTTCACCACGTGGGTATCTGGGAAGCTCCCAGAACACTTGCTGATTCTGACAGGACATTTCGTTGTCTCCACTATGTCGCTATGGGCTTTGATGAACATCTTTGTTCAGGGTGGTTATCCTGGATCTTAAGATTGTTCCTCAGGATGATTCAGTGCTGGATGATTGGGGTAAAGAGTTTACATGCTGTTAAGACTCTTTAAAAAGATTGGTTTATTTTTATTTTTTGTGTGTGAGTGTTCTGTATGCACGTATGTGTACTCAGTGCCTGTAGAGGCCAAAAATAGGGCATTGGACCTCCTGGAACTGGAGTTATAGGCAGTTGTGAGCTGCCATGTGGGTGCTGAGACTCAAACCCAGGTCCTCTGCAAAAACAGCCAGTGCACTTTACCTCCGAGCTATCTCCAGCTCCAAGATTCTTATACTTACTGACAACTTGTCCTGCAAAGATTTGCTCTATTAAAAGGATGTCATTTAAGGAAGGGGATGGGGAGATAGCTCAGCAATTAAGTGGCTGGCTGCTTTTCCAAAGAGTGAGGATTTGATTCCTAGCACCCACATGGTGGCTAACAGCTATCTGCAACTCCAGTCCCAAAGGATCTGATGCCCTCTTCTGGCCTCTGTGATCACTGCACACACACAGTGCAAACACATGCACACACATGCACACAAGCACATCCATACATATAAAAAACACCAAAAAGTAATTTAACCAAAGTGAGGGGGGGTGTCCTTTGCTTACTTGCCTTCCTTTAAAATAAAAAGAACCCTGTGTTTTAAACTAGGTTCTCTCACCCTCTGGTCTTGTGCTTTTTCATTCTCCTTCCTCATTTTTGTTGAAAACGGAATTGCCCTATTATATATGCAGTCAGTACTGGAGGCTTTCCACCCGGGTCAATGAGTCCATTGCTATCTGATAACATCCAAGACAACACACTGAATTCTTTCAAGATATAAATGCAAGTGGATGAAAGGCACAGGCGGTCAGGCGATGGCTGTGGAATTCAGAGGCCAGGAAGCAGCTGCACAGTGCTCACTGCGCTGGCCTGGCACAGCTGCACAGGAAGTCCACTGTGGGCAGGGGAGAAGCTATCCGATGGGGGGGGTGGAACAGTTCTGGGTGGTGCTTTGGAAAGGGGCGCCTCCTGAAAGAGAAGGGAAATATTCAAAGAGGAGGACTGAGTGGTGGTACTCACATATAATCCATCTTAGCACTAGGAGGCAGGAGGACAGCAAGCTCCAGGCCAGCCTGGGCTATCTTGTTGCAAACAGATGTCCATGGTCCCTGGAAGTACTCCATATCGAGGACTGTGGTTTCATGGGTAAAGCACAGTGCAGGGCTGGAGCTGCAGACCTAGAAGACAGCAACGCTGCTGTGATAAAGTTAGAGGTGTGTGAAGGTGGAGATGGTGCTGAGAACTTCAGCCTCCTCCCCCTACTTACCTTCCAGAATACACTGCACTGGATCACCTCCCAGGACCCAGACCGAGAAGACCCCAAAAGATACTGACATCAGATGCTCCACTCAGAAGTAGCAGAGTCAGATCTCCTAAACCTGACACCCACAGCCTGCGAGCCACAATCACTATGGTGTCAGAGCACACTGAAACAGGGTCAGACCATGGTGAGGACTGTTCACTCCTTGCCAAGAGACATAATCCTTTACTGACGAGGGCACATTAATTTCCAAGTTAATTTCTCCTTTTGCTTTATTTTTGCTGTCATAGCTGAAAGGAAACCTCCCTTCCTACGTTTCCTAGTTGATAACTGTATGCGTCTGCATGAAAGTTATTGCTTTTCATGTGTTTTTTTTTTTCCTTTATGCATTCCACTACTCCATCCAGATGATCTTTTATTCAATCTTAAAATTTCCAGGTCAATATAACCTGCAAATTATGATCACTGCAACCCCTCTTCCCTTTTACGGTCTTCCTTTTGGTTTTGTGCTTTGGTCCCACATTTCAGAGGAGTGTGAATCCCTAAGGGTGAGAACAGTGTTCTTGCCTGTCCTTGACTTTCAAAAGATTACAGAGTATTTGAAGTTGGTTCAGGATGCTTTTTATTGTATGAAGGGAACATTCTAGTATCTTTCTCTCCCTTACCCCTAGGACTCAATGTGAATTTTATCCAATGTTTTATCCCTTCCTGGAGATGCCCATCCTGTTTTCCTTGGACTTATGCATGCATTCTGCTGAATAAATGAAAGATACCCGTAGTCACCATCTTAAATGACTGATCAGATGTAGTGGCAGTATCATGAGAGGATACAGGCTTTCTGAGGTTTGTCCTGGCAGACAGCATTCCCAGCAGCCCTCCCAGGGACACCCATAGTCTCAGAGTCTCTTGCAGGCTCTCCCAGGATGGAGAGGTCATTCTAATCGATTGCTACTCAAAACGTGGCCCCTGGACTAGCAGCTTTACCCTCACCAGGAGCTTATAAAAAGGCAGAATCGCAGACCCCCTTCAGACTCAGTGAATCAGAGTCTGACATTTGACAAGACACCTTCTCTCTCCCAAAGAGATTCATGTTCACATTAAAGTTTCACAAACACGACTCTCACTTAGTGATGAGTGAGCTCATCCTACCAGCAACAGTCCTCCAGTCCTACTCAACAGATGTTGATAAACATCCTAAGGGTGTTCATGTGTGTACATGCACATATGTTTATATGTGAGACAGAGGCTGAGAGAGAATAGATCTAGGGTGCACACATGTGAATGAACCGCTGGGGATCTCTGAGCATTACCACAGATGATCAGTGCTTTTGGGTGCCAGGCTCTCTATGCCCATGGCTTGGGAAAGTGGGTATCCCTGAGGTAATGCAGGCAGGAGAGCAGGGAGAGAGGAACCAAGAGAACAGTATCTGATGATTGGCTGTAACTGCTGGTAAATGTTGACCTCCAATCTGTCAGACTAACTATCTCCATACCTGCTGGTTAGTATCTGTGGGAGGCAGATTACCTATTATTTATTTATTTTATTTATAAAAAGACTTAGAGTTAGCTCTGAGTTGGCTTCCAGTTTGTAATACAGATGGACATTACTACCTTCAGCCAAGCTCTGAACCGAATCAGGGAGGGTAAGGACAGATTGCACTGATCGGGAACTGGAGAGAAATTTGTGGTGAATCAAAAGTGTTTTCAGCAGGAGCTGCAGCATTAGAATGGTGACACGGCTGCCTGAAGAAATCAATGCCACAGTTCTCCAGGGATCTCATAGGAAACCAGCAGAGCAGAGAGAACAGCTGCCTTCTCAATTGCCCTTCACCCCACCCCATGAGAAAGAGCCATGATACTGAGTTTCTTCTTTATGGGATGGAGACTGGGTCAATTTCAAAGAAGATGGTTCATCCATTTTGACATCCAGCTCTCCAAGTGAGGTAGATGATCACTTAAGATGCTGATAAACAGCATGACTTGGTGGACAACTTTGATAGCACAGGATGGGGGACCAGAGTGTCATTAACCAGCTTCTATAAAGCAGAATGGAGATAGAGACACAGGAGCAATGACCCTGTTGTATTAAGAAATTCTCCCGCCATGTTAGTTTTCCTCTATGCCTGTCTGAGGTTGTACCATCTCCAGGCCGAGCACCCATGCGGCGGTGGAGGTGGTCTACAGCATCCTTGCCCTGTCTTTGGTGGACCTCAGTGAGCCAACAAGTACACTCATCAAAGGGTGGTCTCTCTTTAATGCAGGGTGAGGGTACACTTATAGAGGTGCAGGCAGGGGAGGAGCCAGTGACCCTGAGAATGCCCATTGGTTAAGACAAGGGTACTGGGAGTAGCCTTGTCTGCATGTGGAATTTTCACTTTCCTGAGTTTCCAACTTACAGGGCAGATGAAACATCTTTGCTTCAGTGAAGCAGGTAGTATTAATATCTAATAATAATCTAACTGGATTTAGGCCAGGGCGAAGGTATGGAGCAATGGATGCCTGCTGTTTTCAAACCCTAGGGGTAATGTGAGGTTCAAAGCTAGCTTTGACACACTCTTAGTTCTTGGACAGCCCCAAATGACCCCACTAAGGAATGGTACTCTTTGGTGCATGGGGGCCAATCTTGACCGATGTAGATGAGGAAGGAACTAATACAGGGACTCTGATACTGCTCAGCTCTGTGTAAAGCTGCTGATGGCCTTGTGCATGGTTTGAGTACATCCCCCAAGGACTCATGTGCTGGATGCTCAGCCATTGGTGTGGCAGTGAGAGATGGCAGGAATGTTAAGAGTTGGGGTCTAGTGAAAAGTTAGGACATTGGGGCCACCATCTTAGTACAATATTAATATAGTTTTCATAGGATCCCAGTAGGTTCTAGTAAAAGTAAGTCATTAAAAAAGGACAAGCCCAAGGCCTGGGTACCTGCAGGATGGCCAGGTGCCTGTATAATAACCAGGTGCCTGTGTGACGTCTGGGTACCAGTGTGATAATCCGGTACCTGGATGATGCCTGGGTACCTATACAATGTCTGGATGCCTGCCTCTTATTCAGTTGCCTATGGGAAATCCAGGCACCTGCAGGAAGCCTTGGTGCTTGTGGGATGTCCAGGTACCTGCGGGATGTCTTGGTACTCTTGGGATGTCCAGGTGCCTGTGGGAGGCCCTGGTGCCTGAGGGATGTCAGGGTGCCTGCAGGATGTCTGGGTGCTTATGGGAAGTCTGGGTCCTTGTGTGGTATCCAGTACATGTGTAATTGGGCAGTGGGGCCCAACTTTGGGTTGAACTGGACCATTTTTAATCTTAGGCTGGTGTGGGCTAGATAAATGTTCATGATTGGAGTGACCTGCTGCCTTCAGGGACCATGTGATCCATGCTCCCACCTCGCAGGCTGGACTCTGTGTTTTTTTTAAAAATATTTATTTATTTATTTATTTATTTATTTATTTATTTATTTATTTATTGAGGGCACAGGGATGGGAGGGTAGACTAGAGAGGAATGGGAAGAGGGTGTGATTGAGATACATTGTGTGCGACTCAAGTAAGTAATAAAACAAACGAACAAAAAGGACAAGCCTTGAGCTGGGGTAGCATGTAGTTCAGTAGAAAAATGCTCACCTAATATGTATGAGACTTTGAGGTCACTCTCCAACCCCACATAAAGCAATCTATCAAATCATTCAACCCTAGTCCCCATCTCTCTATTCCTGTTTTATCTGTGAGCTCTTCTTCACATATTCCTTCCATGATGCCACCTTCCATAAGTCCTTGTCAGAGGCCAAAACAATGAAGTTGCCCAATCTTGGACTTTTAGCCTCTACAATTGTAAGATAAACAAAGTTCTTTTTCTTGTAAAGCACCCAGCCTCAAATATTTCCCATGTGATGCTGACACTTCTGGTTTGTGAATCATCGTTCAAAAAGCATGGTTTTGGACGTGGCCATGGTGCTAGGGAGTTCCAGCCTTGAGTACACTTTAGCTTTGCTTGGGGCACCCAGGACCAGACACTTTAAAATGTTCTCTCATTAAATCTAATGTTCTGCCACAGCTAAGAGCTGATGATCTGGTTTATTGGTCCTCCAAATGGAGAGATGGTGATGATGATGTGCAGGGATGGAAATTGAGTGTGGGGGTGGAGATGGTGGATAGGGATGGAGATGGTATAGGGAATTTCTTTCTATACAGAACCATTTGGCTTTTCTTTTTTAATTGTGGAGGTACATTTATTTTTTTTAATGTAAATACAGAGGAGGTCAAGATGGCAGTAGGGCAGTAGGCAGTGTCTGATAGGGCTCCAGCTGCTCCCCCCCAACACACACCAAAACACACACACAGTCGCCTCTGGTCCCTCGCCACTTTGTCTATTCTGTTGCCAAGTCCAGCAGGGAAAACTTTAAGAATTAAATGTGGTTGAAAGGCACCAGACCTGGAAAAACGACTGCAGGTGAGTAGAAAGAAGAAAGATGGCAGGGAGCGGGTGTGACCAAGATGGCAGACAAAGGTGGAATGAGTACTCGGCTACCTGGAGGCCAGGGCCACAGTTAAATCACCCTGTCACTTACCGTCTGGGGCCGCCACTCAGAGAGTAGAGCTGAGTGAAGAGACACAGAGGGAGACACTGCAGGGGAGCAGTGTGAGTGTTAGGAAACATAACTAGAGGCAGTGGCAAACATGGGAGTGTCGCCGAGGTGGACGGGGGACCAGTCCTCCGGCTGCCCCCAGACTCACCAGGTCACTTCACTGCCAGCCATACCGGAGCTTGCTGCCTTGGCCCTCTCTGATAAGGTAAGGGAGAACATGGGCTGCCGTGCTACCCATGAGCTGCAAGTACAGGGGCAGAGTCAGCAGGATGGATGGTGATGAGGGCAGGGCAGGGTACAGCATATCCTGCCTCTGAATACACTGCCAAACCTCAGGAGCCCCTTGAACATGAGCAACAGCAAGATGTCCGGCAGAAGACTAGTCCATTGTTGGGGCTGAGCCTCTTCCTTTTGGGAGGGGTTTTAAAAATCTCAAGATGCTCATGTGGACCAGGACAATTAAGAGTTCTATCTGCATTGCTGACACTGTCAGCAGTCACTGGACATTTGAATCTGGTTTCATGAGGCACTTGTTCTGGCAGGCATGATGTTTGGGAGCAGATAGAACTCATGACTTTAGTGGCTTAAAAATATAAAGTTATTGCATTCTGAAAGATAGAAGATTGAAACTGATGTCTGCCCAGATGAAGGCACTGGCAGGGCCGTGCTCCGCCTAGAAATACTGCTATCTACACAAGCTTCAAGGATCATTGTTTTGTTTGTTTGTTTTTGTTTTATTTTATTTATTCAGTTATATGGCTTATTTATTTATTTATTTATTTATTTATTTATTTATTTATTTATTTATTTATTTATTTATTTAATTTATTTTGAGGCAACGTCTCAAGTAGCCCAGGCAGACTTCTGCCTTACTAGGTAGCCAAGATTGGCCTTGAACTCCTGCTCTGCCTGACTCCACCTCTAAGTGCTGTGACTACAGGCATGGACCACCGTTCTTTGCCAGTGTCCCTTGACTCGTGGCTGCATTGCTTTAATCTTTCAATCTCCCTGACCCATGTCACACCATCTTCTTCTCTGTGTCTGGGTAAGAATTCCCTCCTACTTCTCTAAGGACAGCTGTGATTGTATTCGGGATACTCTCTCATCTCAAAACCCTCACCTTAATCATCCCTGCAGAGATCGTTTCCCCCTCTTTGCCATATGAGTTGACATTCACGGATCCCATAGGTAAGGATGTGAATATCTTTTGGAAGGCCAGTTTCCAGCCTACCCCTGACCGTCCCTATGCCCTAAATGAAAATAGATTTTGAAGAATCATTCTAGCAAATCTAAAGGGGATATTTGAAAGAGGATAACATGGGAGACAAGCCAGAGGATCTGCTCCAGATGTGAAGAGAGCAGAAAGGATGTAGTGTCTCCACATCTAGCCAGTGTCTCCATGTCCGACCCCTGGGACATGTGGAGATGTACAATGGATATTCGATATGATAATGAACTTATAGATTACATCATCTGTAAGGTCTCACGAAATGCTATTTGCAAACAGAAGTCCTGAGAAAGCTGAGTCTGAAAACCTAGACACCAGAGTAGTTGATGGTGTAGCTTCCAGTCTGAGGCTACAAGGCCAACGGACAAGCCAAGGTGCCAGTATAACTCCTGGGCTGTGAATCTGGAGACCCTGAAGTATTGGTGTACGAGGACAGGAGGAGATGGACTCATCTCTCAGTGATTGTCTCAGCTCACCAGAGAGAGTCAGTTGGCTCTCATGCTTCCTTTTGCTCTGTCCAGGCCTCTCCAGACTGGATGATGCCACCCACGTTACTGATGGTGACCTTTGCTTTGTCCACCAGTTCAAATGCTAAATCTCTTCCAGAAATGCACATTCTCAGCCACAGGCGTCATGGCACAGCCCTGATGGATTCTCCAGCCCAGACATTCAGGCAGACACTGCTCTCCCAGGGCAATGACCATGAGCCATTTATAAAGGCAGCTTCCACATAATCACGCCTCCCTCTATGCAAGGACACGGCCCGCCACACAGCCTGAAACTTTCAGTCCACACCCTTAGCCTCTGCAAACACCACACTGAAGGAGATTAAATTTGTTTTTCTTCTTAAAGCATTTAACTATGAGCGGCTGTGTGTCTTAGCTCATTTTATGCTGCAATAAAAGACTGTCTGACGCTGGGTAGTTTACACGTAGGAGAAAAATACTTTTCATGCTTCTAGAGCAGCAGTTCTCAACTTGTGGTTCGTCAACTCACAAGCAAGATTGGTCCCTTAAAGGTGACATCGGTGGGGTGTCACTGGTAGGGGTTTAGTGTCTTTCACAGGTCTCCCTTCTGGTGAGCAACAGGTGGTTTGGTAGCACGGAGGAATCTGACCACTTGATAAAGGTGTGGGAGGGCCCAGGAGTGAGTGCTGAGGTCTCAGGAAGCTGGGAGGCTCTGCCACTGCATCTTAGTCAGGTCTCTGTAGCTGTGGTAAAAGACCATGAACAAAGGCAAGAAAAGGTTTACTTACATATCTCAGTCAAAGCCCGTCATGGAGGGAAGCTAGGGCAGGAACTCAAGCAGGGCAGGAACCTGGAGGCAGGAACTGAAGCAATGCCATGAAGAAGTGCTGCTTATTGGTTTGCTAAATGGGCTTTCTTACACAACCCAGGGCTATTTGCCACAGTGGGTTGGGCCCTCATACATCTATCATTAGTCAAGAAAATGTCCCTGTGGACTGGCAAGAGCAGTTACAAACACTTGTCACTTGTGACATGAGTTTGATGCCCAGCACCCACATGGTAGCTCACAACTGTCTAGAACTCCTGTTCCGGAGAATTCGACACTCTTTTCTGGTCTTCAAGAGTATCAAGCACATGCACGATACAGGTACATACATGCAAGCAAAACACACACATAAGTTAAATTAAATTAAATTTAGTTTAATTTAATTTAATTAAAAAATTAAATGCTCCCATGGACTAGCTTATGGACCAATCCGATGGGGTTGTTTTCTCAATTGAAATTACTTCTTCCAGATGATCCTGGCTCATGTCAGGTTGACAAAAAGACTAACAACCATAATTGCATCTCACAATTTAAAAAACAATTTAAAAATTAAAAAAAAATCACTTTACTCAGATACCCGGTAGCCACATGTTCAGTATGTGTGACTAAGTAAGTGAAATCGGGGGTTTACCTTCCAGGGGTGACCGCCCTATGGCTCCTTCTCATCAAGGGAGGTCCGCAATGATCTGACTTCCCAAGTCCTATGACCTGCTCCTCCCCTAGGTTGTACCTCCTGCCCTTGCTTAGAAGCAGCGAGGGGTGTTTGTGCTTCAGTCTCTGTAAGCCTGGGGACATCCTGGAGGGTAGAGATCTTGTCTTGTCCCTGGGTACTCCCACTCCAAGAACTAACCCAATGGCTGACATAGAGTTCACTAGGTTAGAGTTAAGAATGAACAAATGCATGCATGTGCTCTTTGCATTGCCCTGCAAGGAAGGGATCGGAAACTCAGGGGCTGTCAGATATTAGGCATAGAGATTGGCGCGTAGTCTTTCATTCTGCCTTAACTCTTTAGTCCTTTCTTTGTCTTCCTAATGGTTAATAATTACTCATATAATGTCTTTAAAAAAACCCACATTGATGAGGGATTTACATTTTCCAACTTATTTAATAGCGCCCCCCCCCCTCCTTTACTCAGTGGAGTGAATTCTGTGGCTGACTGAGGTAGAACCTAGGCTTAGTGTCAAGGACTTTGACCAGAGGTGTGGGTTTCGTGTTTGCCTAGCTTAGCAGCTGTCCCTTCTTTCTCGTCTCTTCCAGTCTAGTCATTCTGTTGGTCTCTTTAAACACTTAACATTGATCACGCCGAATGACAAAGCTTCGGTCAAGCTTGCAGACTGGTCCTGGGTCATTTACAGTCATTTCTTTCCATTAGCAAGAGGGCCATTGTCTGAAGCTGTCCCTTGATCTTATCACGGGAGTCATCTTGTTTACTTGTTTTTGCTCAGAGTTAAATGGCAGGATGCTGAGGCCTTGGCAGTGAGTTGTGATGGGAAGAAAATGCCAAGGCCTTTGAATCAGAATGACCAAGACCATACCGAAGTTCTGCCACATTCTAGCTTTGGCAAATAATTGACCTCTCCGGACCTCTGTTGTTCATCAGAAATGAAGTGCTGGGGGGAATTTGAAGTCATAATACACTGCAGAACTCAGAGCAAAGTCTGGAAAGTAGAGGGACTCAACCATGGGCACTGAAAAAAGCCTACAAGATCCTGGGTTGCAACTGTGCCCTGCACCTGTGACTCGTCTACTGCAGGATGACACCATTTGCCATCTAGGCTTTTTCTCAGCATCTTGAGCTCTGTTTCATGTGCTTCTTTGAGTTAAACTCAAGACTTTATGGATAGAAGTCTTCATCTATGTGGCTTTGAGGAGGTTGACATCCACGCTGGGGTCAGATTTTTCAGAGATGCTACTTTTTGCAGTGTCATCTATGTTCTACTTCCAGATAAGATAGAGGACTAGAAGCAGATTATAGGGGAGCCAACGATGGAGAGTCAGAATAAGAAAAGTAGACTCTCTTCCTAGGAAAGGAAATGCTCTGGGAAGCCACACAGGGAGTGAGGGAATCCTTGAGAAGTACAGAGGAAGAATGGCGATTCTGATAAGAAGTCAGTGGAACACAGCGAACACAGCGTCAGCCACACAGCTCCCTGACAGCCAGGGGGTGGGGTGGGGGGTGAGAAACCACTTCCAAAAGGAGTTTCTTTTCTCCTAGTGGCACTGGGACTGAGCCTTCAAAAGCAGGCAGCTCAATAAGAAGGTCCCCAAATAAAACTGGAAGAGATGTCCAAACCGACAGATGTTCAAAGCACTAAACAGAAACAGGAAAATCTGAGGCAGCAGGGATCTGCCCGAAGATCCTCACTCCTCAATTACCACCTCAGTCACTGAGTTAAACATATTGAAATGAATGAAATGCTTTATGAAGTGTGCTGGTTACAATGATCAATAGCCTGGGCTGGTGAGTGAGATGTCTCAGTGCGGAAAGGCACTTGCCTCCCAACCTCGCGTCCCGTCTGTCCCCAGGACCCACACAGTGGAAGGAGAGAACAGACTCCAGCAGGCCCTGGAGAAGACGGTGTCTCATCATTCTTCTTTCTCTCCAGATGACTCTTTTACCTCCCCTCCCTGTGTCATCCTATCTGAAGCAGGAGAGCTTTGAGCCTGCAGAGCATCGGTTCCCCTTCGCCTTTGTCTGTCAGTTGAGCAATGCAACAGGGCCAAAGATGGAGATATTCATTCTCTCCCGCCCCTAACATTTTTAAAATTTTTATTTTATGTGGGTGGTGTTTTGCCTGCATGTATGTCTGTGCACCATGTATATGCGGTGCCCTTAGAGGCCAGAAGAGGGGATCCCTTGGGACTGGAGTTATGAACTGCTATGCGAGTGCTAGAAATTGAGCCCAGGCAAGAACCAAGATTCTTTATGCCCCCAAGACATCAATCAAAATGGGGTGTGAGAGACAAGAAAGGAAAAGGAGACCCTAATGGGGACCCATTCCCAAGATTCTCTCTAAATTTTTTAAGTGGCTTTAACAAATGCCCCGGGGAAAATGGAGACAGATGGGGTGCGCACCTGCAGTCGGACCCTGCCGCTATCCGCAGACTGCTGCCGGAGGCCCCAAGGTGTTGCTGCTACGATAAGGAGACCCTAGAAAGAGAACCAGAGTGGTTGGTGAAGTCAGGGTTGAGAACAAACAGGGTTAAGTCTTAGAGAAAGGGTGTGCACCTGCCTTGCTTACACTCTCAGAGGCACTGGGGCTGAGGGTGGGGACGGGTGGGGGACAGCTGGGAGAAAGTACAGTTCTAGAACCAAGCCTGGGAAGTGTGGAGAGCTGTTTTGACCTGTGGTACATCCCAGCTATGTTGACTACTCTGCCTTTACCCTAGGATTCCTATCTCTTCTGCTCTAGATTGACAACATCCTGCTAATTTGTCATCTTGCTTTAGTCTGGGCCCATACTACCTTTCACACCCCCTCCCCCATCCATCCTAATCGTCTCTGACCATTCCCAGGCCTGTAGGCCTCTGGTGCATCCCATCTTCTTGGTGAGTTAAGAGTGCTCATCACAGTATCCAACAGCGAGGGCTGTGGACCTTAGGCATCAGGAGCCAGTGTCCTACACAGCAGAAAGGACATGGTGGGCTTGCTTAAAGCCCATGGCATCGAGAAAACTGGCCTGGATCTGGAGAGAGAGGGCCTACTTCTTAGGATGACTGTCAGTGTGGCCTCTAGTGTCATCTATGCCTGGGTGATGTGATTCCTAAGCTCTTTCAGGCCACCCTGCAGGCCATGCTTAGAAGCCTTTGGGACACTAGTTTTGCTAGTGTGTTGGGAATCCAAATTGCTTTTGAATAAGGCAAAGGGAACTGTAGAACACAGCAACAACACACACAGGCACATAATTGCATACCCTCCAAGTCGTGGGCCTTTTCTGTGCCCACGGAAAGTCTTGTCTTCACAGAGTTGCTGTAATCCTAAGAAGGTGGGGAGACACATATTGTAGAGGCCTGGCCTGAAGCTTTCTTTTCAGAAGCTGGGTTGGACACGGTTTCTAGGCTACTGTCAAGACCAAGAGAGTTAGTTACAGCAGCAGGAAGAAGAGGGCTGGGTCATCTCACATGCCCAGGGCCTGCATGGTTGGCTTCCAAATCTTCCATGCTGGACCATGACACTTTTAGTATATAGAAATGACAGGGGCAGGCTGAGCTCCTGCACTAATACAGAAGGGCAGGAGCATCTCACGTAGCCTTCCCCTGTGCTGTAGCGCATCTGTTTGTATCTAGTTTGCATATTATGTAAAGCAGTATAGTTTCTTCTTTAAGACTCCAAGGACTAATACAGAGACTATTAAAAACTAGCAGTACAAAAGTACACTGATTAATTAATTATACATGCAGCTAATATGAAAGCAGTGAACAGTGCATAGGAAGTTAAGAGATGGTTTAGAATAATAATTATGCTAGATATATAAAATTGATTGCACACGTACTAAATGTTTTTAAACAAAATAACAGTGGGTTGAAAATGAAAGTCTAAGGAGAAGAGGAAATTTGCAAGGTGGAACCTGGCTGGTATCCAGGCAGGAAGCATCCAGCACCGTTAGTCTTTCTAGGGCTTATCTGTTGGTAAGAACTCTTCTTATGGCTCTAGTAAGCACTCCTAAAATGCAGTCTACTCAGCCCAGGAAGAATTGGGGACACATATGCCAGCATGCAGAAGCATCCCCCACATAACCTTGCTTTCTCCATTCTGCTGATGTTATAGACACAGGGGTATGTCACTCAATTCTCCCTTCAATAAAGATGTTGTTGCTTCTGCTCTAGGGAGTGCTGCCTGCTGGTAGCCTTTGCCTTTCATGCCTCTCAGATGCAGAGTCACCTCATCCAAGATGAAATCCTTTCTGAAGGGGCCCATGCTCAACGACTTAGCAAAGCCCTGCAATTTTGACCCAATCAGGACAACTATGGCTTCTGTGGGATTTTAGCCAATGCTGTTCCTGGGTTTCTCTGCATTTTTCTGTGTCCATTCTGACTTTCCCCTTCTTCCCACAGCTGTTATTCCCAAGGCCAGTTGCTAAGAAACCTAGACACAGACTCTGCTTCCTCAGGCAGCCTACTCTGCCCCATGGGTAAATATCATAAATATTTCAATCAGAGCCTTGTTCCAATATTAGACTATTTCCTTCCTGGTGTTGCTGTGGTTCCACCACCCATAAGAGTGCTTAAAATACAATGTGCTCATCCAAATGTATTTCAAATGAATATTTATTTAAATATGTTTGTGTACTTGTTATTCTCCTTGGCCAGGTCATAAGCTCCTCAAACACAAGGTGTAAATGGTCATCTTCTTCTGTGTGTCACTAGCTTCTAGCAAGTGCCTGGCACGCCACTGTTACTCTGTATTTGGCAAATGTGTAAATAAAATGAGTAGTTGGAGAATGGTGAGCGAGATCTTAGACCACGGGCCATTCCATTTTTCCATGGAGGAAAGATGACGTCAATAGAAAACTGGTATTGAAGTGTAAGCATTGAATAGTGACTTATTCGAGATGATGTTTGCCAAATAGGTATTCTTTTTACTTAGAATATTTTCTTTTTTTTCTTCTTTTGTTTCTTTTTCTTTTTGTTTTTTCAAGACAGGGTTTCTCTGTTGTAACTCTGGCTGTCCTAGAACTCACTCTGTAGACCAGGCTGGCCTTGAACTCACAGAGATCCATTCACCTGCCTCTGCCTCCCGAGTGCTGGGATGAAAGGCATGCACCACCACCACCCAGCTACTTAAGAGTATTTTCATTTGGGGTGGCCAATGGCAATTACTGGGGAATAATGCCCACTCCAGCCACCATGTCCCTTTCAGCGTCACCATCCTGAGTTGAAAGAATTCTGCTGGGCAGAAAAAGCTAGAAGCCCGTGTGGTAGATGAAAGGCAACAGCAACACTTCAGCCTATTTCCTGAGCACCACTGGTGGTGGGGCCTGGCAGGAAGGACCAGGGAGAGGGTGGTGAAAACAGGCTCCCTGTGATGCTCATGGGAAAGCAAAGGAGACAAAACAAATTCATCATGAAAAATTAAACACTGTTGGAACAGAAAGGGAGACCAAACAAATATAAGATACAAATACTACCGTAGGTGGCCTCTGAGGCCAAAACTGAACTTGACAGAAGGCCCCAGCTCTGTGTCAGAGTAATTTGTCATCCATTGGTTTTTCCACATTGTAGACACACAGAGATGGACATCAAGAGAGAAATGGGGATAAATAAAAGCTTTAGATGGGCTTGAAAAAAATATAATAGGTGATGGATGACAGTCAGTCTAGAAAACCAGAGACATGAAAAAAAATCAATAAGAGAGAAACTCTATAAAGTAGGAGGAAGATGGGAGGGAGGGAGGGAAGTGGGGAGCAAGGGAGGAGAGGGGAAGGGCCATAGGAGTGACCTCTGAGCAGACTCCGTAGTAAGTCCTCTCCATATTTTAAGATTGGCATTGTTTCCCACATATCCCCTAGCTTCTTTTGGAGTTCCAGCAAGTCTAGTCCTTGGAACTCAGAGCGCCCCTCTCCTCCACACAGCCCAAGGGCCTCCCTGGGACTTCCACAGTGGCTCTCTGGCATGGGGAAGCTGTGTAGAAAGTGGGGGCCACTCTCAGATGGCTGCCTTTGTCTGTTCTACTTGACTCTTCATTTCCATATTCTTTCCTCTACCTTTTCTACCGTGTGTTACCCCACAGTGGACAACCCTGAGCTGTCCACTGGTGAGTCAACGTGCGTTACCCCACAGTGGGCAACCCTGGACTGTCCACTGGTGAGTCGAGGAACCAAACCCACCATCTCTTCTACAGATGGTAGACATCATCTTGCTTGACAGGAGACAGGATCTGACAGAAGTGAAACTCGACGTAGAGTACAGAGGAAAGTACAGAAGGAAGCAAAAATAGCTCTTCACATGCAAAAACCAGTAAGCTAAGACTTCTTATTGGGGTTGGAAGTTTGTTCTCTGCTTACTCTCAAAATAACACACTTAAATGAGAAGAATAGAATTAGGTAAGTATTCTTTATATAGAAAGAACACAAAAGCCTGAAACTAATTGACCTGAGACCTTGGATAAGTTAAAACAATTTAATGAGAGTTTGCTAAGTGCCTTTTCTGGTAAAATGGGAGGGAGACTGGAGTCAAATCAGGAAACTGCATAGCACCAACAGGAGTCACCTTCAGTAGCTGGTCCCTCCACCCCCAACTATAGCTTCTCTGTTTCTCAGAAGAAGGGCTGGTCGACAAATTGTTCCCAGAGTCACTAAGTGGCAAACAGCCATGTCGCCTGACTCTGCCAGGATGATCACCCGAGGTGGTACTCAGCACAGTTGTCCTCATGCCAAGGCTATGGGGGCTGCACCCACCCACAACCACGTTATTCTCTGACACACACACACACACACACACACACACACACTGTTCAAATGTCAAAAAAAATCTTAATATAGGCTTAAGCATGAGGGTTAAGAGAAGAGTGCTCAGGAAAAAACAAAACAAAACAGTAAGACACACCCAAGAGTGAATACGGGGTCCCTAGTAGACAGTAGGAGAAAGTAAGACATATCCACGTGTAGCTGTGGGCTCCTCAGAGGAGAAGCATAATTAACTATCTTAGCATCCTGGTTCATTGCTATTTAACATTCTTATTTGAAAATATTTCTACACATGTCCAGGAACCTTCACAGCAAAAGTTCATTTTGCTGGAATTATTGATTCTCAGCTGGCAATAGACTTTAGTCAGCCTGCAGTGGGAGGCTCCCCACCTCATGTTCCCATGACATCCCTTTCGGTCCTGACCAATTCTAACTTCCAGAGTTAGTCCAGACTCCCAGAAGAATGCCTTCACTTCAGATGGCAGGCATAAGGTTCCGGCTCCCTAGTTTTCTGCACTGCTGATTGGCCGCCAATCTGAGAGTACACATAATCTCTTCAGTAATTCATTAGAACAAGTCACAGAGTTCAGGAGACACTTGTGGGTCAGCGGGTTACTTGAGCTTTGTTAGATCGCTTAGGAAATGTGGCATAAAGAAGGACAGAAAGGGCAAAAAGCAGGAGGCACCTGACCTTATATATGTGGGACTATGTCAGGGCAAAGGGCATCTTGTCACCCGTGTGTGTGTGTGTGTGTGTGTGTGTGTGTGTGTGTGTGTGTGTGTGTGAATGGCTAAATACCTACAGAAAAAGGTGGGATGTTCTCCTTCTAGACACAGAAATGACTACCAAGCCATTGTCCCTCCCTTACAGAGTTACTTGGCCTGGCTGCAAGAGAAGCTGGAATGTGTAGTCTTTTAGCAGGAAACTATTAAGCAGAAGAACCAAAGAACAGGCTCCCTGGGGGGGGGGGGGGGGGAGAGGGCGGGGGGACAATGAGGTGGAGGGGTCGGACCATGGACGGGACAACATGACACGAACTTCTATGGCTTTCTTGCCTTCTCGGAACACACCATCTTTCCAGATCCCTCTGCAACCTTGTCTCTAACTCTTTTCTCTCTATGGGGGTAAGAATGGGGCTGAAGCCTCTGACCCTTTAAGGACTCATTCAGTCTGTTCTGGTGACCTGTTCCTCTGGGAGCCAAAAAAGGGCTCAGTGTTGAGTCATCTTATTAGCATGAACTCTGGTAAGGTTAAAGCAAAGTCATTATGCATAACGAAGCACTCTTTATCACACAGGAAATCCCAAGGTGCCAGCCACACGGGACAGAGACCCGATAAGGTTTTTATTATGCTATACACTGATCCCAGTGGAACCCAAAGGTGAGTCAGCCAGGCCGACAGCACAAAGAATCTGCTCCCAAGGCCCAGGGAGGGGTGGATAAGGGAGGAGAACAGGCCTGAGGGCCAAGTGGAGAAGGTTCAGTACACCATGTATCACATCTACCTACCCTGCGGGGAGGGGAGGACGGGGACCTGGAGATGCCTCCAGCTTCCCAGAGACCCAGTGAGGAAGGAAGAGAGATCACTGCAGCAGACCGGGTGAGATTTCACAGTTCAGGAACATCATCGGGGCATAGCCCTGCTGCCCAGCCTGCATGCCATAGAGGCCACACAGCTGCTTGGGGGAGACCCTTGCGTTGGATCCCTGGTGCCAGCCCTCCTCCACTCTGGCTGAGGAGAGGGAGGCTGGCACTTGTTTCCTAGACTGAATGTTCCTGTCCTCCTTCTGCTCTGGTTTTTGTTCCTATCTATGTAGCTCTTCAGCTCCTGCCTGGGATGCTATCACTAAGCCCCTTCTGGGCCCAGCCCCTTTCAGGCCTGTAGGAGCATCCCAAGGCCACAATCCCAGCTTCCAGCTCACTACCCTGGACCTCCTTGCGTCCCAGTCTGCTCGTAACCTGTGGTGCTGAGAAGCCCCACTCCCACTGAGATGGAGTAGAAAGGGGAAAGTACAGGGACACGGGAAGGGAAAGTAGCCATTACCTCAGAGTCTGACTGAAGCCTCTCACCAGCTGAGAATCAAGAAGTCCAACCCAATTGCCATTTGCTTAAACTGTCCAGGCAACAACAAGAGTTCTCAGCTCAAAGGGAATAAGAGCCTGTTCTGCAGCAAGAATGTGAGTGACTGTTGCCTAGGAGCGCGGAGCTGGGGTACCACAGGTTCCAGTGTGGAAACAGTGTCATGGAGTTTTTATAGTAACAGTACAAGAAGATTGTAAATAAAGATGCTTTTCCATCAGTGGGCCAGGATGTGGTGGTGCACACCTTTAATCCCAGCACTCAGGAGGCAGAGGCAGGCAAATCTCTGTGAGTTCAAGGCCAGCCTGGTCTACAGAGTGAGTTCCAGGACTGCCAGAGTCACAACAGAGAAACTCTGTCTTGAAAAAAAAAAAGGCATCAGTAGGAACATTAAGTAGGCAGTTAGAGCACAGTAGAGAAATCTCAGATATAGGCTTTAGATGTTATCTGCTAGCATTCTTAGCCCTTGAATCGTGGGGAATAGAGTTCTGTCAAAGGACTACATTTCAAAGGCTTTAATCTGACCGTAGGATATCAGGCCTGGATAGTAGCCGGATGTTGAGTCTGGCACAGATGGGGTAAGGAATGTCTATTAATTAGGCTAAAGAGCACATAGATTGTAATTAGGCTTGATACTGCAAGATTCCAACCTCTCCACCTCTTTGAAGTTTAATTAGTTAATCAGGCAATGTAGACAGCTTCTTTCCAGGAATTCTCATTCACAAGGCAAAGCTTTCTCCTTTCGGAAACCAGCTGTAGACCAACAAGTTTTCCAGGAATCTCACCGGAAACCCTACTTACAGTAAAAGATGTGTCCTAAAGTCCCATGCAACCCGAGTGGCTCCTAGTTTTACCTGCTCAGATTATAATCCCATCCAAGGCACCTTTCGAACCACTCTGTAATTTCACTTATCAACAAGAGAAAGAATAGGACAGTTTCTTGGCAACCTTTTGAGATGTAACTTGAGGGCCAGCAAAATGGTATAGGTGGCTAATGCTGAGACACTTAGTTGTAGCTTTTTTGAGAAGCGAATAAGCAAGTACACTTAGGTATGCCTTATTCTTTCCCAGGACCCCTCTCTCTCTTATTATCCATGCTTAAAATCTATGTTAAAAAATCTTTTAACATTGAAATTAAGCTGGAATTGACATAACAACTTCCTCCCTACTGACTAGCTTTCGTGCTGTGGAGGTGGCTACAGGAGAGACATCAGCGGCATCCGCGGCCTGCGCTGCATGTCGGGTACAATACCGACCTGCCAGACAAGATGCTCTGACTGGGGCAACAGTGGCATGAATGCTATGAAGGTAACAACGGCCTCTGAATTGGATTTAAGGCCTGTTCCACAGGAAGGAACTCAAGCCTGGTACTGTAAACCTGGTCAAAAGCAAAAGCCTTTGGCTCAAGAAATTACAGGCCCTAGGGAGGAACCCATTACTGCTGTTTTGCTAAATGGACATGTTGTCAATTACCTTCTAAATGTTTATGTTTCTATACATAGTGCTTCCCTCTGTAGTGGTCAGCAGTTGATTGGTCAAAGTGCTGAGAGTAAGTGTCTATTGAAGGCTCAGCCCTAAATGGGACATCTATTTCAAATACCCTCTCACCACAAGGCTCAAGGAACATTACAGAAGGGCAGAAAAAAGATGAGAGCCAGAGGATGGGGAAGAGGGCTGTGAAATGCTGTCCTTGGGATACAATGTAGCCATTGTACCCACGGACTCACTGCAGATATGGTCACCTGCACAGGACCTGGACAAGATCAAGCCAACAAGATCCGTCATCATTCCAGCAAGCAGCACTAGTGGGACTCAGTGGGTTATTAAAAAGAAGGGAAAAGACATAAAGAGGGAAGGGGAACACGTTGGGTGTTCCTGGGGGAGTGGGAAAGGGAAGTTGGGGATGCATAAAGATACGTTGTTTATATCTGTGAAATTGTCAAAGAATAAATAAAACATATTCTATTAAAATACATTTTTAACAAACTACAATTTTTCTTTGAGAAGTTCACAGCCATGATATGTGTTGCTGCTTCTCCCCTTCCTCCTCCTCCTCCTCTTCTTCTCCTTCTCCTTCTTCTCCTTCTTCTTCTCTTCCTCCTCCTCCTTTTCTCTTGAGTGCATTTTTTTTCTATTTTCTTTGTTTGTTTGGTTGATTTCTTTTTCCTTTGAGACAGAGTCTCACTACTCTGGCCTGGAACGCCCTATGTAGACTAGACTGGATTCAAACTCACAGCAATCCTCCTGCCTCCGCCTCCTAAGAGCAGGATTTAAAGGTGTGTACTACCACACCCATCCTTTCTAGTTTTAATAAACTCTGACTCTGCTTCATGCAGATTCTTTTCTGCTTTGAAACTGAGCATCCCGTTTTACCTGAGTTGATGTCCCTATGAGATAAGGGAACTCCTCGGGCTGTGGCAGCCGACTGTGGGACGGTGTCTCTCTCCCTACCGTTAGTACTATCAGCACTAATTCCACCAGGGATACCTCGCCTATCTCTATTTGCCAGCACCTAGTTTCTCCCTACCCACTAGCTCCTTCAGGACACCCTTCCTTCCTACATTCCCTTTCTGCCATGTCCCAGCCTTGTAGAGCTGCCAGCCGTCCATCTCCATAACGTTGACAGGGACCTGACCCTGTATTCCTTCCCTTTCTGTGTGTTTTCACAGGTCATCTTCACAGCGTTCTTACTGTGCCTGGCATTAAGCATGGAGTGCTGAAGGAAATGGGCCCATGCCCTACTCTCATGGAGCTTTAATCAGCCTAGCCAGGGACATAAAGTAATCAAATAACTGTACGGAGTGTACATTTTTATCAGGGACAGGTGCCGCTGAGGAGTGGAACCTATAGCCCAGAGACAGTCTATAACTAGGGAACTGCCTGAGTCACCCATGGCAGGGGAGACTCCTCCGAGGAAATGTCATTGAGCTGAAAGCTGAGGGAGGAACAGGGAACGTTAACCAGGAGAAGAGGTGAAGGAATATTTCACACAAGGCAGGGTGTGTGGGAATTATGTTGAATCCTCAGTCTCCATTCAGGACGCCGGCAGCCAGATAAGCCTTCACTGCTAAGCTTGGGCACAGGGCACAGGGCACAGGGCACTTTTCACTAGCTGCCTCCATTACAAGCCACACTTAGGTCCCCAGTGGCACGTGCAGACTCAGCCCCTCTTAGCCAGCACGTGTCATCTGTGGGCTGACAGCAATTGCCAAGGGTGTTACCAGAAGAGCTGAGGGTAGTGGCCAGAGTGAGAGCACTTACTAGACACTGCCCTTGCAAACATGACCCCTGCCTCCTTCCTAGAGCATCCCCAAGTTTGCTCATGCAGCCTGGAGTTTCTGCCCCCTCCAGCACATGCCAAATTCTGGTTCTCCACGGGACCTTCAAGCTGTGGCTGAGGAGCATGCCTTCTCCCTAAGGCTCGTGGCTACATGTGCATTAAAGGGCTCATTCTCTCTGGACTCATTCTGAGTGCCAGAGGTGGGTCCCCATCAGTCCTTCCTTCTTTCCCCTGTTCTGGGAACCAGTGAACACCAGGTGAGCTGAGCAGCAAAGGCTCAGCTCCGGAGCCCAGTGGCCTGGCGGGTCCATCAGCGCTCAGGAAGCTGTGAGTTACAGTGACGGAGATCTCATCCCTGCACTCCCAGAGTCATAATCCCACAGAGGAGGTGGAGGCTTTCTTGTCTCCAAAAGAGCAGAGTTGGGAGGATGCAGTGACATCTGGGCTGTCAGCATTCCCGGTGGTTGTGAATCCCTAGAAAGACTGCTCCGAGGTCACTGTTCAGGGGGAGATGTAGAACCTAGACCAAGGCTGACTCTTGGCTGCCGCTGCGGCTGGAGAAGGGCGCTTTATTTATCAAGAGGGAGGCAGCCGTGAGAGCTCTTTTATTACTGCTTCTCCCAAGAGACAGCACATCTAAGCTGCCTCCTTCAGCTTCTCTTGCTTTTTGGCTTGCCTTGGGATGTCCCCGTCTGGGCAGATGCTGGACCTCAAACCTCTCTCCTGGTCTATGGGGAGAACATTCTGATGGTGATGACATCAAGGAGAGGGAGTGGGTGATCTACAGCAGGGGAGAGTGCTGCTCTGTGAGCCACACTTACTTTGGGGGACAGGGGTCTTATCCATTTATAAAACTATTCTTCCCTGCCACAACCCACGGCAGGGAAGTAATGAGGGTACCTGTGACCGTCACAGCTTTACCCTGTTCCTACTGCATTCGGGCGCTGTGCTCAGTACTGGGTACTAATGGTCTATTAATCTCCCTGAAAGTGCTTGAAATGGTTTCTATCCTCATTCTCATTTAGAACTTGGGGGAATCTGGGGCAAAGAGGGATTAAATAACTTGTCTAAGATCACACAGATTGAAAGGTATGATTTGAATTCAGGACTATCCATTTCAAAAGCTGCCGTTTCTGATACTCAAAACCATCCGCAACTAGCTAGGAATCTGCAAGTAAGGCCATGAGAAAGTCATCTTCCCTTTCTGGAAAAGTGAGCAACAACTGCAGACAGAAGCCACCTCAGGGCATCTTGACAAGTGCTTAGAAGCCTTTGGCCAGAGAGAGCTTCAAAGTTTGCAGAAAAGCCCTGTGGGAACAGTCAGGCACCAGACCGGAGGTCTTCCTGAGGGCTCTGTTGACCTGGTGACATTGGATGGAGGAAGCCATTGTCAGAGTCACAAGGCTTTGGCTTGTTCTGCCCAATGATGTCATCTCTGGCAACGGGTCTACCTCCTTGTCTTTGGGACTCAGTGTTCAGTTCCATATAAGAAAGTAGATTAGGTGACAGAATCAGGCTACGTAGTCTTCCTTAGCACTTCCGAAGGGAGGGGGTAGCTGTGGATAACACTCAACCCACCGAGTTCTTACCAGATATCTGCTGTTTCATCCAGCGTCTCACTGCCAAGACGGCCTGATGGCTCTCTTTCCAGTTTCCCAATCACAGACCTTGAATTCCTTGTAAATTCCCTGGGCAGAAAGCACAGAACCAACAGCCAGTGGGTCACTGGGCAAAGCCCATCATCCCTTTGCTTTGTGAGAGCCACACTTGTTTTATTTGGATTTTTAATGTAGTTCAGCCTGGGTGGACCGACAGGAACAGGCTGACTGACTCACACATGCTCTATGTGGCTGCTCATTTGGAACAACAAAGACCAGTTTCTGGAAGGTTTAGCACATCTGTCTGGGAGGGATGTGTAGGCTGGAAGTGATCCCCAAGCAACTTGTGCTTTGCCTTCTGTTGATGATGACATTTTCCCTGCTGTATTCCCAGCAAGTGGCTTCCTCTTGCGTTCCTTCATGGCTGGAGAACTCATGACCTCTCCAGGATGGAGGGGGCAGCTCTTTGGTGTTCCACAGCCAGACCTTAACTGCTCCAGCACAGACTCCCTAGGAACTGGAGAGGCAGGACCATTACCTAGCTTAGCCTATCAGGGGCTCAGCAAGAACTCCTGGGCTCCTGGTGCTTTACAGATTGGAAGCAGCTCTTCTAGGATTAGGTCATCAGTGGCAGGATCTTTTCCTGAGGGTTTTGACAGTTTACGTTGACTGAGCTCTTCTACTCCAATAACTTGTGTGTTGCCGCGTCTCACTTAATTCGAGCCACTATTAGGCATTTGTATGACAGGCACTACTCATTTAACACATAAAGTGACTGAGACCCCAAGAGGTGAAACAAGGGGTCCAAACCCACGGTAGCTGCTTAATGACAGGCCAGATTCGAACCCAGATTCCATTTGAATCCATCTGCACTGGTTAGTTATTTTTACATTTATTTTTAAGTGTATGAGTGAGTGTTTTGCCCAGATGCATATCCATACACCGCACGCATGCAGTGCCCTCAGAGGCTAGAAGACACGGTTGTATTGGATCCCTCCCACCCTGCACTGGAACTGCAGATGGTTGTGAGTCACCATGTGGGTGCTGGCTATTGAACCTGGATCCTCAGGAAGAGCAGCTAGCACTCTTAGCTGCTGAGCCATTTCTTCAGCCCTGGCATTTTCTTGATGATGATTGATGTGGCAGGACCCAGCCCACTGCGGATGGTGCCACCCTGGGCAGGTGAGCCTGGGCTGTGTAAGAGAGCAAGCCGAGCAAGCCGGTGAGAACATTCCTCCGTGTTCTCTGCTTCAGTTCCTGCCTCCAGGTTCCCCTGGTGCTGGACTATAAACCGAAAGTCAAATAAACCCTCTCCTCCCCAAGTGGCTTTGATCCTGTGTCTATCCCAGCAACAGAAAGCACATCAGGACATCTCTTTTTCAGGGACGTTAATTATCTTTGAAGTGTCTGGCTTCAGAGAAGGTATCAGTGCTGCATTTTCCTTGTGGAAGAGACTGACTGAGGACCAGCCAGATGGCTCAGCAGCTAATGGCGCTTTCTGCCAAACCTGACGGCCTGAGTTCCTTCCTGGGACTCACATGGTAGAAAGAGAGACCTCACTCAAAAGAATTGTCCCCCAACCTTCCAGGTACAATGTAGCAGAGAGAGAGAGAGAGAGAGAGAGAGAGAGAGAGAGAGAGACAGAGAGAGAGAGAGAGAGAGAATAAATATAGTTTTAAAAACTTAAAAAAATAATTTGGCATTCAGATGCATGATAAGCTCTGAATTCATGTAAAATTCTGAGTGTGAGTTTGTGTATGTAAAACAGATCTTCAAGGGTAGCTACCAGGTTCAACCGCAAGTCAGTATGTTCAGCTGTTCCCCCAAGCTGGTTTTGTGTGTGACTACAGCAGACCTAGGTACCTGCTATCCTCATCAGGAAGGCAATTTGTTCCATTTCCCGATTCATATGATCACCAGGTGAGATCATGAGAAGTTGGAGATGTCTAATATTTGGTTTACATGCACAGTGTGCCAGAAAATCTTTTTTAAAATTTTGAGCACAGGATACCACTTAGCTGGAAAAGAAGTTAACACGATCTTATTAGAATAACAGAAAGGTCTGAAGGGATGGCTAAGTGGTTAAGAGCACTAGCTGTTTTTCTGGAAGACTGGACTTCAATTCCCAGCACCCACATGGCAGCTCACAACTGTCTGTAACTTCAGTCCCAGGGGATCCAATGCCCTCTTCTGGCCTCCATAGACACTGGGCACGCAAAGGTTACACGGAGATACAAGCAGGAAAAACACCTACACATATAGACAAACAAAATTAAACAAACAAACAAAAAAAAAACCAGTTATATGAAATTAATTTTGGCAGTTATATGAAATTAATTTTCTCTGTGGTTAAGCCTTCTGTTAATTCAACATTCTAATGTAAGATTTAGCTGTGAGGATTGGTCCATTTGGAGAAGGGATTGTAGAGACTTTGAGGTCTTCAGTGTTGGGCGTAATTGGGCTTTAGAACATCCCTGGGCAGTTACTCGGCAAATCTCCTGTGTTGCCTCCTTTTCTGTCCCTGGAAAGGCAGGCGGGAGGCTGGCAGTATCACTGCATTCAGCTCTACTTGATTCCTCCAGCGCAAACTCCTCCTTGGAAGGTGAGATTTCCTAATTGCTGGGAGACAGTTCACTAAATTATCCTTCACATTCCTCTGAAGTCAGATTGGCCTTTGCTTTCCCTCTGCTTTCCTGTTGCTCCCTGATGGAGCTCCCTTCAGAAGACAGAGTCTTTGGAGTTTAGGAGATAGAATCACCCTTTGCCTCTTTAGCACTCAGAAGGAACCTTTAAAAATATTTAAAAAATAAATTTGTATTTCTTTAGTTAGGAGCAAGGTTGACCATATTCTTACATATTTATTGCTGTTGGATGTTTTTCCCTATGCTGAGGATCAAACCCAGAGCCTTATACATGGAGGCAAGCACTTTGCCAACTGAGCCACAGCTTCAGCCCCCGTTTTTACTTTCCTCTGAACTTTTGGGCATATCCTTTGCTCATATCTTTGTGCATCTGTATGTTGTTGTCTTAGTCCTAAGAACTCTTGAGCTACAGTTTTGATAAACAAATGCTAAGTAGAAAATGTTATACACCAAAGATGTAGTTAGCATACCAACATGACAGCCAAACAACACTAGGCACCTTCAGATATCTGCTATTTCCCCGGTGATTGCTTGCCTGCCTGGGAGCTTTAGCTCAGCTTTGCTGCCCAGCATCACAGGGACAGAGAGTTTTGACTTATTTATCCAACTGTGCCTTGCCTTGTGTGGTGTGGGTCCAGGATCCCTGGCTAAAGAAGGTAACGGAATGAAGAACGGATGAACACACAGACACATGTACAGTGAAGCTGGGATCAGGCAGGTTTCTGAGTTGCTACCAGCACAGGGGGAGGGGCTGACTAGTCTCCGCAGGAAGTCTTTGTAGGCAAATAGTCTTTGGCTGTAAACATCTGGAAGAGGAAGCCACAGTTGTTAGTCTTTGCACACAGTGATCAATCATCCATAAACACTCAGACTCAAACTCCCAAGGGAAGCTTTGCCCATTCCTCTTGAGTGTGGCCCATGTGTATAATGGATTTGCCAATTTCCCATGAGCCAACTGGTCTTGAAGTCCTTGACATGGCTGTGCCCATGTCAAAATACACATTCACTCAGGGCTTCCTGACTCGAGGCTTCCTCCACTTGCTATACAAGAGTCCGCTGAGTTCCTCTGTGTTAGTAACTTCTAGAGCCTCCTTGTCCGTGAGTCCACTCGTGGGTCTCTAAGTGAGTCCATCTGGTCTTGGTGTGAATTGAAGTGATCTAAATCCTGTGTTAGAGAAGTTCAGATTGTCATTCCCATAACGAATTTATTCTCCATTCATGCATTTCTGTGTTAAAATTTTCATTGTTATGGCACAATGTCCAACATGAGCAATTTAAGGGAAAAGGAGTTTGCTTTGGTTCTTGGCTTCAGATGTTTCAGCCCATAGTCCTCCGCTCTGTTGTTCTGCACCAGCCAAACACCCGTGGCAGGAGCACAAGGCAGAGGCTACTCAACTCCTGATGTATAGAAGCAGGAACAGTGTCTTAGTTTGGGTTCTACTGTGTGATAAAGACTGTGACCCATCTTGATCGCCGCTGAGGGAAGCCAAAGCAAGAACTCAAGGCAGGGACTGAAGCAGAGACCTGGAGGAATGCTGCTCACTGGCTGGCTCAGCCTGCTTTCTTACACAATCAGGACCGCATGCCCAGGGACGGCACCACCGACATCAATCACTGACCAAGAAAACTCCCCAAAGACTCACCTGCAGGCCAATCCTATTTCAGCATTTTCTCAGCTAAGGTTTCCTCTTCCCAGACAATAAATAATCAATTTAAACACAAACAAAACAACGGATCATCACAAAGGGAAAGACGGGGTTCAGCTGTAATCTTTAAAGATACACCCACTGCGACCTACTTCCTCCAGTGACACCACACCTCCTAAAGTTCCCACCACATCCCATAATAGTGTCAGCAGCAGGGAATTAAGCATGTGGCACATGAACCTCGTGGACATCACAGGCACGCTGTAACAACACCACAGTTAAACATAGGCATTCCTAGGCCGTCTGCCATGATCCATTTTTTTTTTTTTCCTACCCTTTTAGAGAAAATACTCCTTATTTCTGGGGCATATGTAGCACTGCAATTTGTGTACGCAATGGGTAGTGATCAGCTACAAGCAACTGGAGAGTCTAGTGACTCAGCAGCCATTTATCATTTTTTTTTGGCACTGAGAATCTTCCAGTTCCTCTCAGCTGGCACTCTGGAATCTGCCCCTCCGAGAGACCTGCAGAGTCCTCTTCACTCAGCTGCTGCGTGGCTGAGCAGAGAATGGACGAGATGCACTTCTTAATGAAGGCACACACAGTCACTGGAACACGCTGGTTCTAGGGTCATCCCATCGGTGAAGATCAGTCTGTCCTCTCACCTAGATGCAAGGAAGCCTCGGGAACACAGTCCCTGACAAAGAGCCTGTGCTGGCGTAACACACCGTGCTGCAGACCTGGGACATCAGTCCAGGTCACACTTGGACACCAGCTGGGCAAGACAGTGAAGCCCATCATTTGATCCCAAGCTGGATTATGTCTTTTGCGGTTGCTTGCTTCTTTTCAGGGATTAGGTATTGAAAAGACGCCACAAAATCCGATTATTCCATGCTCGAGGGAATCGTAGGTGATCTTGGCTGGAGATTTAGAATGTGACCTGTGGAGGTTTGAGGAATTTGAAGATATCTGAGGGAGCTTCTCCCAGGATCCAGGAGTCAAGCTGGTCATTCCTACGCTTTTGGCCACGTTGAGTGAAAATCCTCTTTTCTATGACTTTTGTAGTGTCTCCCTGACATACTAACTTAGCCATCGCTCACGATCTTTCTTTATGAAAAGTTTTGTGCATACTTGGGCGTAGACAGAAATAGGCTTTGCAACAGGTTAAATGAAGCTTACTGGAAGTTAAAAATGTGTCTTCTCCTTTAGCTCTACCATTTGGGGCAGTCTTCAGATGACACTCTCTTCGCAAAAAATAAATCACAGCACTCCGGCCGTAGCCGCCAGTTGCGGTGCTAGGGCAGCAGCAAGCTCAGGAATTACACAGCCTCCAGAGGCCTCCTGGTAAATAAATCAGTATTTATTCTGTGCTTCTCGAATATACTCGTGCATTCGTATTAAACACTGTGCTTTGCTTAGAGGAGCACAAGGTGGGATGAGTAAGGCCCCTACACTCAGGAAGTCCCAAATCTGCATATGTGACGATCTTCTCAGAATGGGCCTCTGCTGGGAACCCGGGCCCAGGTTCCTGGGGCTCTTCCTGGGGGTAACTGCCCTGATTGTCCTGTCTTTCTCTGAGTCAATGCCTTCCCGGTAACAGGCACCTGGAGTGTGCTAGAGATATGCCAAGGTCAGGAATTTCACCGCCGCCACAAGCACCCTGATAAAACGGCTTTCTATGGAGACCAGTTTCCGTTCTGCTCCACCCTGGGTCCTCTGGGGCTGCACAGTATGGATCTGCCCGGGTTTTACCCCCTTAGCAGATCTGCAGAAATTGATAAAAGGTTCCTTTCATTGTGTCCACCATAGAAGTCCCTAGATTCACCCCACCCTGAACTCTGCTGCCCGAGGTCATGTGTTCTCCACGCATGCCCTTTCTAGGACTTGCTTCTCAGCTCACTGACCATGTGCCATGGGATAGCCAAGCTTAGAACCCAGCCTGACTAGATCCCATTAATCAACTATGCGTGGGAGGGACCGTGAGAGATTCCTGGCAGGGACCTGCTGTTTTCACTGTTAATGACTTCAGGGAAGACCTGAATACATTTTGGAATAGCCAGAGATACGTGTTTAGCTAGAATAGCTAGAAATGTGTTAAATGTTGTTTTCCAGAAGTCTTAAATGTGTCTCTTTCCTTTACTTTGGCATTTTTGGTGGGGAAAAAAATTGTTTTAGTTTAAAGCTACAACTTTAAAGTTGTAGCTGGCAGTAAGCTGTGAGCAGCGTGTGAAAGCTTTTGCTTTGCCTTTGGTTTCACTTTGTGTCCCAGTTTGAGTAATTTCCCCTCACGTTCTTTGGTCCTGGGGCCTTTAAGCCTGATAAATAAGCAAACCTTCGAGAGCTCCAGGGAGCCAGCAACATCCTGGAAAACCAGGCTGTGCGGTTGAGTGTGCGTGCACACACACACACACACACACACACACACACACACACACACTGGTCTCTTTCCAGGAAGGAGTGGCTGGGCCAGAACAATGACTTGGAACTTCCAACTTTCCCCATTCTTTTCTTCTCTTCTCCTGTCCTGTGACCCTGAGATATGGAGAAGCAGCCCTAGCCCCTGACTCAGGAACACTGTTCTGATCCATGTGGAGCTGAGCTGAGTCAAGCTTCCTTCCCAGTTCCAAGAAGAATGTCAGTCAGGAAGCTCAGCTATTTGGAGAATGTGAAATACAATATTTTAACGGGATCAGTTTTCACCTCGTCTAAAGTAGACTTGGTAGTCTGGCTATCCTGCAAGTTACTCCTTTTCACAACTAGAGCAATTTCCTGATTGTGACACAAGAAATCCTTAGTGCTTTTCCCCTACCACAGGGAGTGCTGCTGTGGTGCTCTGGTCTGCAGGTGCTGTGTGTGAGCAGGGCTGCTCTAAAGCAGGCTGCCTTGTTAACAGAGAGACCAGCCTTGAGATACCTTCCTGCAACGATGCCCCCAAGCCGCGCTATGGCCAAGAATCACTCTGGGTGTTGATGTTTATTTCATCTACCCTTGGGGACTGGTCTTAAAATGAAAGTGTAATGTTGGACGAGGCAGAGGAGCAACTTTGTAGGCTCCAGCAAGAATTGGCAAAGTTGCCTAGAACATTTACCGACCCCCTCCCGATTAATCTTTTCTATTTTATGTGTATGAAATACCATACATTGTCCTTATGATTGTCTGTGCACCATGTGTGTGCCTGATACATGCCCACAGATGCCAGAAGAAAGCATCAGATCCTCTGGAACTGGGGTTACAAATGGTTGGGAGCTGCCATGTGGGTGATTGGAATCAACCCTAGGTCCTTTCGAAGTGCAGCCAGTACTCCTAACTGCTGAGCCATCTCCACAGCCCCAGTTTTATTTCAAAGGATATCCTTCCTGTGGTCATTGTCAAACCCTCTCTAGTCAAGGCAATGGTGATACAGCGTTCGCCATAAAATACGGCATTTGAACCTTGGTCCTTGAGCTGAGCGTAAGTAAAAGTCTACAGTTTTGCATTATCTGGGATTGCTGAAACAATTCTCTGTTGAAATAACTGTGCAGTATTTATATAATAATAAAGATGACCAAATTAAACAATTAAAATAATGAAGTTGAGGACACAATTTGTATCCCTGGGCTCCACACACTTCACTATTTAGAAATTGGAAGGAAAACAAAAGAAAATACAAAACTCTTTGTTATCAGCACTGGCTTTCCCAGATGAAATGGGCCTATCTGGGTGAACTTACAACAGTTGTCCTGGCACAGAGACCTTATACAATCAAGCCAGGGAAGTACATAACCCTTCTTTGGGATTACTTGATGAAAAAGAGAAGCCTTACTTAATTTTTTCCTAACATGGAAATGCGTCTTTAGTGCGGTGTTTGACACTGTTGCTATCTGCTGAGGGGGAACAGCAGAAAGGATAGGTGCCTAGAAGGGAGAAGCCAAGATTCTTGGAATTCACCTTCCGGCCTCCTTCATTTTGCTGCCTGACCACCTGGGAGGAAGGCAGAGTGTGGAGGAGCAGGGTTGGAGGGAGAGAGGGGAGGGAAGCCTTTGAACACCTGCCCTTGAGCTAAGTGAGTATGGGTATGTGATTTCCAGATGCCCAGTAGAGTGATGGGTGGGGATGGGGGTGGGGGGGGAGGCGTTAAACTTGCCTTTGACGGTGTTGCACAAACATTGCTTACCAGTTTGGAAGAACAGGACCACATCTGTTTGCAATGTCCCACCACCCCCACAGCCAAGTTCACAGGAAGTCTTGTTTCTCTCAGGACTTCCCACCACGTTTGTCCAAGAATTCTCCAGCTTTCCGGACCTGAAAGAGCTTGGTGTAGACAAGGAGAAAAGGAAGGAAACCACAAGGGACCAGCTTTGAAGACCCCGATACCTCCCACATTAACCAGTGGGCGTTAGGGACACACTGTGGGCAGGTCAAGGTTTCCTTGATTTTCAATGCCATGGCTTCTCATGCCCGGCCAGGGAGCCTAGGGGATGGGGGTGGGGCATCTACTTGGAGTTCCTTCCTGCCAGCTGGCCTCAGATCCAATCACCTCAACCCACCAGAGAGCTACCAATAATGCAAACCTACAAAGGAAGGAGCCAGGATTGCTGTCCAGTTCCTTGACCTCTCTGAGCTTGCCAGCTCCTTCCCAGAGGTAGGACAGTGGGCTGGAGGAAGGAGGTGCTTGTGTTTGTTTTGGGAAAACTCCAAGTCTGTGAACAATCCCAGGTTTAACTGCTACCCACTCCTAAGGAGAATTCCATGTTGCACAGAGGTCTCAGGAGACTCAGGAGAGCTGTGATGCTCACTGGCACCAGGGAGTCTGAGACTGAAGTTTTCTAAGATGCAACATCTATTCCGAAGGATTTGACCTCAGCCTCAGCAGTCTACCCCAAGTGGAAGAGACGCCCGGCACAGCTGCTTCACCTTCAGCATCTGCTCGCTGAGGAGAGCACAACGCACAGTGGGCTCAGAGGATGTGGAACCCAGCCCTCTGCTTTCTTCCCTCAACATCTTGTAAAACGTTCAACTCTATAGAAAAGTCCACGAAGTATGGTGTGCACTCACGCTGCAAACTCTGGTCTATATATGGAGCACATCACTTGAGAAATGAAGACCATGGGCTGAGGACATGGCTCACTGCAAGCAAGCATAGGACCTGAGTTTGATCAGAACCCACATTAGGTGAGAGGGGCGGGGGGAGAGGGAGAGAAGGAGATGCATGCTTGCAATCCCAGCACTGGAAAGATAGAGACAGTGGATCCCTGGGGTTTGCTGGACAGGGAGACTACTGAGTTCCAGTACAGTGAGAGATCCTGTTCCAAAGGAAAAAAAAAAAAAGATGCACAACTGAAGAGTGACACCTGAGGTTGACCTCTGACCTAGACACACACACACACACACACACACACACACACACACACATTAATACCAGTATAACAAATACCAATCTATTTTTCAGCTAAATTTTAATACTTTGGCTCATTTGTACTTTATCCAAAAAATAGGCACACAAAGACACTACTCCTACTTATATATTTAGATGCACATGTATCTTCTAGCTTTCTTTAATCGTTTGAGAATAGGTTGTAGCCACGATGATTCCTCCCTGTTCGATACCACAAGCTAACCACAGATGGGAATCGTATATAATAGGATTATAAACACTGATGTCACTTGGAGGACATTTAACCTCGACCCAACAGTGTTGCCAGAGGCAGTTCATATTCAGGTGTTCTGAAGCCACAGATCATACAGACACAGGTAGATGTAGATTGTTTTCAGCCTCTAGGATCTTTTATGTTGTATTTAATTGCAATTTGTTAAATCTACAATAATCCTCTGAGAGTTGTGTTTTTGTTTTTGCTATAGATAAATAAATAAATAAAACACTGTCACTTTTGAGGAGTCCAGGCAAGTTGTTTTTGAATTTGAGTGCTTCTTCTGGCTTCCTTAATGCTGCGGTTCAGTTTAAACATTTTTGGCAGGCCT